>JAAGKR010008973.1:0-28580 GCA_011419295.1 Clarias macrocephalus | reverse complement strand
AAGATGCTCTATTGGGTTGAGATCTGGTGACTGTGGGGGCCATTTTAGTACAGTGAACTCATTGTCATGTTCAAGAAACCAATTTGAAATGATTCGAGTTTTGTGACATGGTGCATTATCCTGCTGGAAGTAGCCATCAGAGGATGGGTACATGGTGGTCACAAAGGGATGGACATGGTCAGAAACAATGCTCAGGTAGGCTGTGGCATTTAAACGATGCCCAATTGGCACTAAGGGGCCTAAAGTGTGCCAAGAAAAGATCCCCCACACCATTACACCACCACCACCAGCCTGCACAGTGGTAACAAGGCATGATGGATCCATGTTCTCATTCCGTTTACGCCAAATTCTGACTCTACCATTTGAATGTCTCAACAGAAATCGAGACTCATCAGACCAGGCAACATTTTTACAGTCTTCAACTGTCCAATTTTGGTCAGCTCGTGCAAATTATAGCCTCTTTTTCCTATTTGTAGTGAAGATGAGTGGTACCCGGTGGGGTCTTCTGCTGTTGTAGCCCATCTGCCTCAAGGTTGTGCGTGTTGTGGCTTCACAAATGCTTTGCTGCATACCTCGGTTGTAACGAGTGGTTATTTCAGTCAAAGTTCTTCTATCAGCTTGAATCAGTAAGCCCATTCTCCTCTGACCTCTAGCATCAACAAGACATTTTCGCCCACAGGACTGCTGCATACTGGATGTTTTTCCCTTTTCACACCATTCTTTGTAAACCCTAGAAATGGTTGTGCGTGAAAATCCCAGTAACTGAGCAGATTGTGAAATACTCAGACCGTATTTACAACCATGCCACACTCAAAATTGCGTAAATCACCTTTCTTTCCCATTCTGACATTCAGTTTGGAGTTCAGGAGATTGTCTTGACCAGAACTCCACCCCTAAATGCACTGAAGCAACTGTCATGTGATTGGTTGATTAGATAATTGCATTAATGAGAAATTGAACATGTGTTCCTAATAATCCTTTAGGTGAGTGTATTCCTCATAACTAAAAGTAATGTGTAAATGTGTACACTGGAATAAAACTGAGATTTAATATTCAAGAAGTATTTATTTTATAATTATTCAATGAATACATTTAATATACAATAATGATTTATTGTACAAAGTTTGTGTTAAACTGAGCTAAAACACAGTGAATCAAGTTCTGTAGGATTGGCTCACATTTTCGATGCATGAAGGGTCTAAACATTGCTTACAACCAATCGTAATGAAGAAGGAGGGATTTCCTGATCTCACATAAACAATGACACCAAGCAATGACACTTCTTACACTGACAGATATATTTTCACCAATCTGGTTTAAAAAAAAAAAATAAAAAGTTTTTTTTTTCTCTTCCTATGTCCCTTCTGAGGCTCAGGAAGGGTTTTAGATGTCACTCACCTGCATATGTTTGGTGCTGAAATTAAATAAAAAGTGGATTTTTTAAATCAGAAGACTAAGCAAATTATGCAACTTTTAAAATGAAACTGGGAATATTATTTGTTCATTCATTCATTTTCACTAAACACTGTTCAGTGTATCTGAAGCAAATTTCAGGAGCATTGAGTATGAGGCAGGAATACACACGGGACGGGATGCAAGTCAATCGTGAGGCACTATGTTCCCACAAATTCACACATTCAATCTGTACCACCATGTTATATCGCTGTAATAATTTGAGAAATACTCTCTTTTGTCCCCAGGGCTAATCTCAGATCTGAAGCTGTTTCTCCTGGGCAGTTTTGTCACAAACACAGAGCTGTTGAAGAGCAAAGACACTGAAAGTGTATGACACTGATATTCTGTCTTTGTGTCATTTTGTGTCATTATATATTGAATCCCACGGTGGAAATGTTTTAATAAGCAATGGTGAGTCAAAAACAGTATACAAACAATGTCAGGCCTTAATATCATCCAGATAAATACATCTCTGCAGGACACGTACACACACACACACACACACACACACACACACACACACACACACACACACACACACACACACACACACGCATGCACTTATATATATGGGGAGAGAGACCGAGCGAGAGAAATAGAAGTGTGTTAATTTCCTTTTGCCTAAGTTTTATAGAGGTGTAGATTTTCATATACAAACACAGAAATACATGCTTGCTGAGATGCAAACCCTTCAGTTATCTCACAAATAATGAAAACTTTAGAGCTGATACTCGACTTCTCTAAAATCACTACGGCATCCATCAAATGGACAGCACAAATTGCTAGGATGACAAACAAAGAGAGATGTAGGATATACTGACTTATAACAGCAAGACAGCAGAGAGGGACTCATAAAAAAAGAAAGATGGGGCCTGGAAAGAAAAAAAAGTAAACTGGGAGAAAGAGGTAAAATGGAATATGAAGAGATAGTACCAGCCTTCTCTAAAGAAAGTGCTGGAAGAAAAATGACGGAGAGGTAAAACTGAGCTACACAGCAATGCTTTGCTATTCCATGCCTCCCTGTGCCTAATTACAACTAAGAGGCAACTAGCATTTACTACATACTAAACTGGAGAACTACAGACACAGAGCAAACTGAATACCTTAACATTTCTTTAGTTTGCCATGAAAAGTGGTTTAAGTGTTTGAGTAGGAAAAGTGCACAAATTTCCCCATGTGAATACTGACAAAACTTTGCTACTTAAGTGGCAGCATAGCCAGTAATTGCTTCTAGACTGGTTTCTTTCTCCACAGTGCAGAGATGAAAAAGCTCCACCATCGTTTTCACCTATTGATTTCCGAACTAGTGTCATGTTGCTCTTACTGGTGTCATGTCAAACTTGACCCCTTACCTATTTCTTCAAGCAGTCTTCTTCTTCTTTCAGCTCATTAGTGGATAATGTCCTGAATATTGTCAATATGTCAGAAGAGCATGCCATTTTTCAAAGTACCCCTAAAAAATATATTGGCTGGCCTGTGTGACTCTACTCTGTGCTTAATAACTACCGATCTCCAATATGCCATTTCCTAGCTAAACGTTTGAGTAGTACTTTCTATTAGTCAAGAGAAACACCAGTAATTAAAATATGGTTGTATTGTTGTACCTCACACAGCACTGAATTATTTTTTTCTAAATTCGTATTGACTTGAGAGTTAATTCTAGCAGCCTGTCCACCTTTTCCCTTGAATTGATTGTTACTTTTGATACATTACACCACACTGAATGCATCATTGTTATTTTTTTTATCCTGGACACTCCTTTATTTAATCTACATCCATTAATCCCCTTAGCTGTCTGAATACAATAAATAATCTCATGTACATTTGAATAAATACGGTATTCATTAATGCTCCCTTTGTCCCTACAACTATGTTATTTGCATATTCAGAAGTTCAGTACCAAATTAATTTGTATTAAAGTGAAAGATCAAATTGTACTAACTCTTAAAATCAATTAATTTAGTACTTTTAGAATTAATGCAGCTTTGCAAGATGTACACTTCCAAGGCAAAGTTGCCTGGGATTTACCTCTATCCTGGCAGGTATGGAATGTTTCACCTTTGGAGAGGTAGGGGTGAGGGAAGGTAATAATGATGATGAAGGGGAGTAAGAAAGAAAAGACAAAGCACAGGGTCAAGGATAAGGGGCCCTTGTTTCTAATTGTTGGGAACACTGAAAAGGGAAGGATGTGTGCATAGGAAAGAGAGGAAAGATAGAGATTGTGAAGATATGCTAGAAGGCGGTCCTCATCCTGTGTTAGGTTGATTTGGTGAGCGACACGGGACGATAACATTGTATCTGTGGCAGCTGCAAGATGAGCTGCTCCAGCACCATTAGCAGCAGGTACTGTATTTGGAGCTGCTTTGAAAATGTTACTGGGGCGCCATGCTCAAAAAAGGTCAGGAAAATGAAATCACTGGTGTTGTTGTCCAGGGGTGCAGTCCATCCGCTGCATGACTGCCTCCTTCAGTATGGGATACTCCAATACATAGTTGGGGGAAAGCTGTCAAGCTGCAAACTGGGCCTTGCAAGACAGAAGCGGCAGAAGACACACTTTGAGTCGGGCGATCATGACGTGCTTATAATGTATGTACAGCTCAAGGTAAACCTTTTGGTTATATTTAATTCTATTAAATGTTATTTGTATAGTGCTTTTAACAATGGTATTTGTCACAAAGCAGCTTTACAGTATCAAAAGAAAATTATGGAAATGTGTTTGGTTATAGAACAGCCTCATCTTAGCCAGGATGATGAACTTCTGGCTGGCAGCAGGCTTTGATGCAGAAGACAGTAATTGGTCGGATCTGGACAGGTTGGTCTTGCGCTGTGCATAGGTGCTATAGAGGGTTTGGTTGAGCACCTCAAATGGCAAGGACTCTCCTTAGGAGATCATTGTTCACTCCTCTGGCTTGGCATCAGTGCGACACTTCTTAGGATGTTTGGGAAATGAAGGGCTAGAAGTAGGCTTGGTGAGTCTAATACAATGAATTATACTTGATATGAAGGTTTGTATTCAGCATACATTTATACCATCTGCTCGGGGTGCTGGTACTTTGAGACACAGGTCTCAAACTCTCTGACTCCTTCTTCTAACCCAAAGAAAAAACTTCTCATGATTCACGGATAGAAAGTTTCACATACAGTATAACATATTGGCTTCACTGACCTCACTCCATCTGCACTCAATGATCAGTCATACCCCTGCATTCACAAAAAGACATCCACTGTTTCTTCACTCTCTCAAAGGTTTGGAGTAAAAAAGAGTTTGGTGTTCTTGTTTTCAGCTGACAACAAAACATTCATCGTGTCTTGCTTTTAGATGTGATATGCTGTAGTTCTCTAGTGTCTGTGGTAAAAAAATAATATTCCCGACTCTTAGGTAGAATTCCTACAATTGATGCAGGGTGCAACTGAAGGTCAAAGGGGACCATCAGTTGCACACAATATTAAGGCTGTCTTCTTAAAACCATCAGCCAAATTAGCAAAAGTACTGGAGTACATGTTATTTTATACTGTGTAACATATTACAGTATTTTACTGTAAGCATGTTTTACACTTGTTTACTGTTCTTATGCCACAGTGTTCCACAAAATTGTGGTGTTCCACAAAATCTTCACTTTCAAATAATCACTTGCTTGAAATACACATTAAATGAAGTGATCTTGTGGAAGATTCATATGAGTCCAGCTGAATTTTGGAATGCATTTTTTGCAAAGAACGAGGGTTTTTTTACTTGAGTTCCAGTTCCAATTCATGGTATGTGTACAGAGCAGGAAAATCGTCAAAAAACCAGGATCTATCATAAAGGCCTTACATGCACCTCAGTATTGATTTGTTTTTGATTGGCAGACTTGAACAAAACAATCTAACTATTAAAGAAGCATTGTACAGTGCAGTTAAATTCATTATAAATCGTTCATTTATTGGCTCATTTAAACGATAACTGATCATGGAATGGTTACAGCCTGTCATCACTAGTATTCAAACCCCCACTCCATATATATTGTGTCAATGACCAGGGTAAGTCAAATGCTAAAGATCACAATAAAATAAGAAATTACACGAACTCATGCATAGATGACAGATGATGAGACTTAACCACTGGAGGCAATTGGCAACTTCCATAACAGCAGATTTAATTAAAGGATGTGTGCCAGATGTTGCACTGTTTTTCAAGTTCATTGAAAACTCATGATCAATATGACGCCACATGCACAAAGAAAAGCAAAATATAAAAGTGAATATTTATTATCCTACATTAACATACAGCTTTGCCTAGTCTATAAATTACATATTTATTTGTGCAAAGTTAAATAAACAACATCCTCTTCATAATGATTTAACAAGAGTCAAAACAATACATACTTTTTTTTCCTTCCCTAATTAAGGGAAGCTAAATCACAGCATATTAAAATAGCCATGCTAACGCTCTGTTAATTATGCACATCTTCAAAGAATGCCTCATCAAACCCAGCATGTTCTGTGCTTAACTGAGGTAATTACCCATGTGAACTGTTGGTTGTTACATTTTATGTTTTTACATTAATTTGGCATTCACCTCAGTGACTTACAGAATAACATCCAAACACAGAGCTACTAAGCAGTTGATTTTTTTTTTTTTTACTTAATTTTTTTTCCAACAGCATTAAAAAATATATATTAGCAATGAATTATTTGCTTTATTGGTGTTTATTATACTCTCAGCTATAGTATTGTCCATAAATAAGTTGGGCCAAATTAACAGAAGGTCTAGGGGCATTTAACTGTATGTAATAACTTAATTCAGCTGTCAATACACTAAATGTACATAGAATCAATAGCTCCTATTTCTACTTAATGCTTTGTGGTACACTTAAAATTAGACATCTTATTTGCTTAGTGAACAGAGCCACATGAAGTTACAGCTTTTCTTTTAGTTGTCCTAATTTGGATATGTGGCAAACATAAATTACCAGCTGCTTTGAAACCTATAGTCAGCATTTGTAAGAGATTTGTGTGCAAGTAAGTGGTTAATTAAGCTTTTGTTATTAGATTAAGATCATCTAATAACAAAAGCTTAATTAAAACACCATTAGTCTACATTCATATATATTTCTTGATACACAAATAGAATTTTGTTGTATGAAAATAATGGGAAATTCCATTATTAATTGTACTAATGATCACTATTGTTTACTGAAACTTTTTAATAAAAGAATTGATATACTAAATTTATATTATATTTACTTTAAGTGAACATTAGGCCTTAAGGTTTGAACTAGCATCAAGTGATTGTACAGTTTATACTTTTAATATAAACTGTGTTTAACTTTATGCTCTTTAGCTGACGGGAGATGGGCTTGGAATTGTGTAAACACTAATTATTCTAATGATCAATAAAGCAATATGGCAATGTTTATTTAAAAAGAATAGTAAAGATGTGAAACTACGTTATGATTTCATGCTCAATATTTTGCATAACAAGGCGTTACATATTAACATTATGTTAATTGTAAGTCAAACAAATATTTTACTTAAGTGGAAATAATAATAATAATAATAATAATAATAATAATAATAATAATAATAATAATAATAATAATAATAATAATCAGAAGAAGGAGAAGAGTTTATCACACATAATCATGCCATTTTTAAACAATTGTCCAGGTTTGCAATAAAACTATTATTATAACATTATTACTACAGTATTACTATTATTACAGGTTTGTAATATTAATATTAATATCAATAATACAACAATACTACTACTACTAATAATAATAATAATTTTACATATAAAGACTACATAATACATGCACCTTTTAATTTTTTTAATTAATAGAAAAGTTAATTAACCTCCTAATTGTGTTACTCAAAATAACTTTACTTATTTTTTTTAATAAGTACAAGTTTACTTTTAAATAAAGTTAACTTTATTCTTTCTTTATTTTTATTTTATTCATTAATTGTTGGATTTTCAAAATCAACTAATACATACCACCTTCATAACAGCAAGCTGTTTGCTGTTAAAAATAAATAAATAAATACATAAATAAAAATAAATAAATAAACAGCTGTGGCTGGCTGAACAAAGAAAATTGTGCTTTATTTGTCCTAAAAACTTTCCTTTTTCTTAAACCTATCTAACCAGAAAACTTTTTTTATTAGAATGCTAATTTAAGTATTGCAGAAAGAGGTAGGTTTTATAACTCCGTAAGACTGCCAGGGATCAACTTTTCAAAAACCTTAAGCAAGTTTCTCCACCACCTTGGTACCAAAACCAAGAAGAGTCTTTATGCATGCCTTACGTGCCTTACATTTTTTTTTTAATCAAAAACCTCTTACAGGTGGTATGGGAGACTTTAGGATCCACAGAGGCTGACCTGCCAGAAAAGAAATGCAATAGTCCAGTCTAAAAATAAAAAGGACTGAGACAGAACCAGATTTTTCTGTAAGGATAAAAAAGGACAAATCCTTATGATGTTGTAAAGGAGAAATCAAAATTCCCATGTCACATAAGCAATGTGAGAGGAAAAGGACAGTTGACTGTTCATGACCCCAGTGTTTCTTGTAGTGACCTTGTGAGATCACAAATGTTGTTCACACAGATCACAAGATCCTGACAAGGAGATGAATCACCTGGGATAAATAGCCGTTTAGTTGTGCTGGGATTTTTAAGCAGCCGAGTTGCCATCTATGATGAGATGTCTGCCAGACACCCTGAGATCTGTGTGGAAACATCAGTGTCTGAGGGATGGAAGAAAAGGGAAATGTGTGTCAACTGGTGTGCTGAGTGTCATTTCAATAGCAGTATTATGAAAGTCTATGTGAAGATTTGACCGCACTAAGAGATCACCAAGTACAGAGGAAGAAGAAGATCAAGTATAGCCTGATGTGATACCAGTGGGGAGTCAGCATGGGTCACTTGTGGTTCCAACCACTGTCACCTGGTATGACTAGATTTCCAGGTAACAAGCAAACCATTGCCATGCCTTGCCAAGAGAGCCTTGTAACTGACAGTTTGGCTGATCTAGCAGCATGCAGTAGCTCAGTGATTGCCAAAAAGGCAGTCTCAGTCGAATTTAGGATTTTGAACATGATTTTAAACTTCAATACCCTGATCCTTGTGGAGACAAAATCCATGACCCAGCTTAGACCAAAAGCTGAGGAGGTCTTTTCCTCCTCATTGTTGCTACTCCCTCTGGCCTTGCTGTTGTTGTCATTCCCCATGGTTTTGCTGGGATTATTGATCCCTTCCCTGGCCATGCTGTGGGCACACATACACCCCACTCCCAATGACTTGGTGATTTGCAACCCTTAAGTGTACTTTGTATTAAAGCCCTTAAGTTCATACACTTCCTTGGAACAAAAATGTCTGCTTCCATACATCTGTCTTACCAAGTCATTTTTTGTTCACATGGTCTGTGTTATGGTTTGACTTGTTTCGCATTCCTGCTCTGACGTTTGCCTTACCTGTATATTGCTGTCTGTCAACCTCCTAATATCTTGCCTGTTAATGGATTCTGTCATTAGAATGTTGTTCATTTAACTGGCTGTTTGAATAAAACACGCTTTACCTGCTATTTCATCTGTCCCACCTCCCTCAACTGTCTCTATAAGCCATTAATGTCAAATCAGCACAGTATACACTTTAAAAATTATTCTTAATGGTTCCTTACAGCCTCTTTTGGGCTCAGTATGAATTATGTCGCATTCGTTAGAATCGTTAGTGTTGGGAGGAAAATTGGACCATGTCTAAACATTTTGGCAGGCGCCGATTTCGATTATATTATTTGGTAACGTTTCAGTAACGCCTCGGTATCTATACTTAAGCATCATTATTAATTCGTTATCGATTCTTAGATGTGCAGTAGATGGAAGTAATGATAAAAAATAAACGAAGTAATATTTTTAGGAAAATAGTGATTATTAAACATGCCTGAAAGATATATTACATGTTAAAGTACAATAGAAATGTTTTAATCTAAGATTTATGTAGTTTGATAATTTCTGTTAAAGTCATCATAAAGTCTGATGACAAATTTACCATATTATTTTTATTCCTAAGATATATGTGGTTTGGTTATTTAATTTCATTCAAAACTTTGCGAAACATTTTTAAAAAAATCATGTATGTTTATATCATTATAAATTTACAATTCTGGCACATTGTACAAGTTACATCATTTTATTTAAATTTACAACCAGTGTTAGAACCTAACAATTAAAGAGTAGTTAAAAGGTTGAAGGCAAAACTAATCTCATCAGCTTTTCTGTAATCAGTGATATTATTTCAGGTAGAAGCCCACGTACACATTAGCCTGTCTTTCTGTACAGCAGAACTTGCGGCATAACTTATTAGTCCAACGAAATTTTGTAAGGTTTAGTAAGGTTTAGTATCTTATGCCTTGTTTACGCTAAGTTGTACTTACATTCGGCACTTTTACTCAACACATCACTTTTCACTCAACATGCATAACACTGTCAATGCACGTACAGTAATGCAAGTAATCTGGCAAAAACTGCCCAAAACCTCTTTTCTTCTCAACATTTTGAGTCAATTAATGGTGCAGATTTCACTTCAGGCAAATGCCCATAGACTGGCAAAGTTTCATTAAATTATGACGAGCCAGTTTTGGTGATGCTCTGCCAAAATCAACAGACAGACAGACAGAATTTTTTTTTTTGGTTTCGGGTCCTCCAATGTATGAAACGTAAAGAGATTGTTGAAAGAACAAATTATTTTATTTTTATAGGTAAGAACCACATTGTTAATCACAAAAACATGGCAAGGATGGCATGTCCACGTGTACTGTAAGGCTTTAATAAATAAGCCCTCAAGACGAAAGTGTCATCACCGAGACTAAAATAAGGCATGAGCTGTCATCATAAGGTCAGCGTCTATCCGTTAATGGGACGGTATGAGGTTATCATAATATTATCACCTCGTTAACAATCCGTAAATGTTCGTAATAGTCGGTAGTGTTGTTGTAATTTTGCTTCATGTTGGTAGCAATGGTACGGTTTCGTTATCAGTTCTTTAGGTCCTTGATGTGGGGTTACTACAATTTTAAAAAATTAAGCAAATTTTTTTGACCGCAATGACTTTAAAGCAATTTCAAATCGGGAGATGCTGGGAGAGGTCGGTTCAAAATTTGGCTTAGTGGACTGGGGGTATTTTGCAACAAATGACCAGTTTGTTACAATGTTGATGTGTTGGGGGGAAAAATACATTTTAACCAGGGCCAAATTGTGATGGCAAGGTGATGAGATCTGTGCAAATCCAAAACTGTAGCTCTTGCGGGATGTTTCTGGTCAGGACCTATCAAAAGTGGTCCAAGGAAGGAAAACTAGTGAATCAGTGACAGAGACATGGGTGGTCAAGGCTCATTGATGCATGTGGGGGAACGAAAGCTGGCCCATGTATTCTGATCCAATAGAAGACCTACTGTAGCTCAAATTGCTAAAAAGGTTAATGCTGGTTGAGCAGGGGGACTTATACAATATTAGGCATGAGGCATAATGTTATGGCTGTTCAGTACACTGTTCAGAGCAGTTTGTTCATTCATTGTATAAACTTCCTTTCTCTCTAACTAACACTTGCTCAATCACATATGCTTCTCCACATGAGTGCATACAGATGGACGGGGCTATGGCACCCGTTGTGGGTTGCTCATGGCACACATGTCAGCTGAAGCGGAAACTTCCGTAGCACTAATTGGCAGATGTGATGCCCAGCTGTGCGTGCCTGGGGTCAGCCACACAGGCACATGGCAGCTCTGCAACCGTGCGTCTGCACTCAGCCTGAAATAAAATTCAATTTCACGCACAGAACCTGTGAGCGCAGAAGAGGCCTCAAGATGGATAGAGAGAAAGCGAATTTGTGCTTGAGGTCGGTTGTGTAGAACAAACGCAGAATAGTGATTCTTTCTCAGACTGCAGCATGCTTGATGATCTGCAGCACTGCCTGTCTGAGAGTGCTGATTTAATTCGATATGATGTATTACTGCTAAGAAAAAATAATAATACAAAAATTACAAAAGCAATAACATGTTGGTGAGATAAACCAATGGGCCTAAGTAGTTAACCTTGTCAAAAACAATGAAAAATCATACTATTTTACAATTTCTGAAAATGGCAAGTTATACATAAAAGAACACTTCACGTACAAATTTAAAATAAATATTGTATGAAAAAAAAAATCATATAAACTTAGGTTAAACAGTAGAGATACAAGAAGCGGTTTATAATTGGCTGAAATTGACTTTTTATTATTAATTATTATTATTTATTTTAGTTTTAGTTTTTTTATACCAAGCGTGACATATTGTTCCAATGATTCTCTGTACGTTTAATTTAACGAATCTGGCACTGTGTAGCAAATAGAGCAGAAAATTATCTGTCAGCGAGATGGTGATGTGAAAAAAAAAGCACGCCATCTATCCAAATTGCAATTCCTTAAACAGGGTCAAAGGTTAGGCACAGGTGAGATGCCAAATATGTTTAACAAGGCAAGCATGAAAGCAAAGTAGCAAATGAAAAAACTTCAAACATGTGCTAAAACATATAGTATACACAGAGGCTTGGAATGGACAAGAGTGAGACTTCACAATGAGTAATTGAAGGTTCAGATTATTTAAGGGTGAGTGTGTTTACAAACAGGTGAGGATGAAATCAGTCGTTTGGTGACCTGAGCATGTAATTGAATAATAGGTTATGGTTTTTGGTCTGCGATGTTGATGGGAATTGGAGTTTCTTAAGTGCTGTGCGGTAGTGCAATAAATCGTAGGAAGTGGAGGTCAAAGCGGAAGTTTTCAAGGAACTGACAGCAACTTGCTACCTTGCTTTTCCTTAGCAACTGCAGATCTACTAGGTGAGCCTGGAAACACTGGCCCCACTATGCCCACACATTCAAACGTGTAACTTTCAAGTAACCATGCAGCTACAGCATAAAGTTTCCTTTACTCCCTGTCTCTGTGTGAGTTTACTCTATATATACAATGCCAGTCAAAAGTTTGGATGCACCTTCTAATTGCATAGTCTTTCCTGATGTTTTATTTCTTTCTTAAACAATACTGAAGGCATCCAAAAAATGCAATAATCCGCTTTGAACAGTTAATATTGAGATTGGTCTACTACATATGCTCTGTAAATAATGACTCTAATCTAAGGTGATGTTAACTGGTGATGTTTGAGGCTGGTAACTCTAATGACCTTCTCCTCTGCAGTAGTTTTGGTCTTGCTTTCCTACGATGTTCTTCATGGAGCCATGGTGCTTGATGGGTTTACTGTTCTTGTACTGTTCTTGCAAGAACTATTACAGAACAGCTGACCTATGTGTCTTAAAGTAAAAACTGCTTTAACTGAAAGCAAATATTATGATAGACAAGACTTTGCATATGATCAGCTGACCTTTGTGTCTTGAAGTGAAACCTCACTGTTGTTGTTGTTACTTAATTACATAATTCCATATATGTTATTTCATAGTTTTGAAATATCCATTATTGTTCAAGAATGTCTAAAATAAATAATAATAGTAATAATATTCAATTATTTCTCACATGTACTTTACAGCACAGTGAAATATTTTTTTTTTGCATATCCCAGTTAGGGAACTGGGTCAGAAAGTAGGGTCAGCCAGCTTTCAGCACCTCTGTAGCAGATAGGGTTAAGGGCCTTGCTCATGGGCTCAACAATGGAAGGTGTGTCCAAACCTTTGACTGTAGGTGGTGTATACGTCTCCATCCTTGACCAGGCATTGGCTTCATTAGATAAGAACATGCTTAGGCAGTGTGATCATATGCAAAGTCTTGTCTATCATAATCTTTGTTTTGATTTAAAACATTTTACTGGTCTTGAATTTCTCCCATAACATGTTCATCCTTGCCCGTGAGCACTCACCATATGTTGAAAGAATGTAACGGAGCCTTGTTAAAAGTAAGACTATACATATAATACCATTTGTGGTTTTGCTTACTCCAAGCAGATTTTCCCATGCTTATGCCTATAATTACTTAAGTGATTTAGATATTATTTTAGTTTTCTAAAACTGACTGCATTTGCATACAATTTGAATCTAGAGCCATCATGATCGCTTCATTAAAATGTTAAAATATGGAAATACCATAATTAATGCCCCATGGCTTTGCTACAAAATGATGTAACTGTGTAAAGTTTAGGTTTTATGTATTAAATCTATGTTTCAATCATTTCGATTTGAATCTCCAAAAACAGTTAAGATGAAAAGATAGAAATATGTTGAGCTCTGTGTCTGGGGGCAGAAAAAAGAGCCAGTGAGATTGAGAACATTTCACACTCCGCTAGTGGTCGTTGGCAGGTTAGTTTTCTGAGTCATTAATTCTTCAAGTTTGGTCACAGACAGGTGGCTTTTAATGAGAGAGGGATGTATGATGGCAGGACTGAACGGAAACAGAAAGACAACTCTACTCTGTAGGTACTCCTGATCTCACTCTATAGGGGAGATATAAACTCAGTCACACAATTAATTAAAAACGGATTAGAGTTATCAGATGCAAACATATGCAAGACAGCTCACACCTGCACATGTTTACCTGATTAATATGTGGTCTGTCTCAGAGCACTATGTTTTACCTTATGATGCTAATCTCGTCGAGTGAGACAAAACACACCGTGCCAAAATAAATTCTTTGACAGCTATGGTACTTAGCAGTTAGGTAAATTGTATGAATTAGAGGGAGAACCCTTCCTTTTTTCTGAGCTTCTTCCTCACAAGCACAAGTCACTAGTGAACAAATGACAGAAATACTACTTATATAAAATGTAAATGACTTTACTGACCCTGCTACTGAGCTAGCAGGTTGCACTCCCCTGTGAGCTGACCAGATGGCTTATTCCTTTAAGAGGTCCAGTGTAAATACTGTACACTGTACATGTGAATAAGCCTTGGTGGGCCAGCACACAAGCTATCAACATTCATTGCTCTTCTAACCTTACCAGCTGCATGACTAGAGGTGGATAGAGTAGCCAAAAAATGTACTCAAGTAAGAGTAGCTGTACTTCAAAATAACTCAAGTAGAAGTAAAAAGTAGTCATCCAAAATATTTCTCAATTAAGAGTAAAAAAATATTTGGTGAAAAGTCTACTCAAGTACTGAGTAACTTTTACAATCACAATATCTGATGAAATTGTTTTTAGAAATTATTGGAGAAAGATTCGGAAACCTTTGCGCAAGTGAGCTGATGTAGGACGGACTCACAGGTACAGTAGGATGTATTTATAAAACACTGGCTGAAGGTTTTTCCCCCCACTATGCGTCTGACCTGATTGGTCAAACTGAGTCATGTGATTATTGTTGCTGCATCTGATTGGTGAAACAGTCATGCGGTAGATCTACCGGCTGCATGTTTACAATCAATGGTTAGAAAAGTTACAAGTCGAGTGGAGCCGAATGTAGCGGAGTAAGAATGGCATTTCTTCTACACAACTCTAATCAAGTAAAAGTAAAAAGTATGGTGCAGTACAACTACTCATAGAAGTAAAAAAGCTACTCAAATAAATGTAACGGAGTAAATGTAACCTGTTTCCTAACCACCTCTGTGCATGACTTTGCTGATATTGTTATAGTAGCAGTCTACATTACCACTGTAACCTACTGCGCCTTAGCACAGTATATAGTGTATAGTTTCAGAAGGCTATCAACCTCATGTACTGTATGGTGCAGCGCTACCTCACAGACAGAGGTTAAATTCTTACTGGTACTGTGTAGACAAACGGTGAGGAGAATAAACCATGGTGGTGGCAGACTGTGGAAATTTCTCCACTTATTTTGCTTTAGAATGGCCTCAGCTAACTACCTGTTCCCGGGTTAAATCCCGAATAGTGGAAAACGTTATCCCTGTCTGACACACCAAGCAGTGCCATTGTTCAGAGGTTAGAGAGGAAACTGGAATTGTGTTTGTGGGATTGTGTTAGAAGCTGGCTAGGTTGTAATTTGAATTAGCTGGGAACAAAATGGTGAGGTATGTCATGATCCTATCACTAATGTTAACTAGCAGTAATGAAAGGATCAAAACACAACATGGATGGTTCAGCTGCAATTCAAAACAATTTGGACGCAATTGATAAGGACACAAAGTGTTGTTTAAGATGACATAATGTTAGCAGATATGTTTTCTTCCTGAAAAAGCTTCCGTGTGGGTTTCGGCAGACAGCTGTTCTTGCCTATTGCCAGTACTGTGTACCACCACTGAATCTTTTAGTGGTACGCAGTACTGGACTGCAACAGGCTTCTTTCACCCATGCTCATAGATATTAATCATTTGGAGCTGAAACTACAGGTGCAAATACAAAACTAAAGCATATGCAGTAAGTACAATATAATGTTTGCAAAAAAAAAAAACCTAAACACTACATGCAACAGCAACTAATATATGTGCAGCGTGGGTAGATGCAAGGCATATTTGAAGGTTTAGATGTGAGCACTTGTCCTTTGTTGCATGTTTTTGTGAACAATATCTTATCTGTCACATTTTTCAATATGTGATTTTTTTTTTTTTTTGATTTTCACAGTACTGTATATGCAAAAAATTGTCCATCCTTATGGATAGTTATGCAATAACTAATGTATGTGAAATGTGATTGGATGGGATGTACAGTGTGTGGGAGGATGAGATGTGAAAGCCTGTCTTTTGCTCAATGGTTGTTATCGCTACATGTTAGATGTGACAATCTTTGGAGATGCAACTGCAGTTTAGTTGTCTATACAGTTTTTTCTGTTTTTTTTTTTGTTTTGTTTTTTTTGCAAGACAGTGGATTCCCAGGATTTGAGAAACCCCTTGAACCTTTAAGTACATGCTTTAACATGGAAAATTAATACATTTACATACACCCGCTCACAAAAGTGAGTACACCCCTTTAATTTCAGCAAACATTTTAGTATATCTTCTCAAAGGACAATACCATAGAAATTAAATTTGGATATATTTTAGAGTAGTCAATGTGCAGCTTGTATAACAGTATAGAAGAGGAACCCAGCAACAACACACTCTGGTGAATTTCATGCCCAGGAGGATTAAGGCCGTACTAGATAACAATGGTGCTCTTTGGACATGGTTTTAAAATGTTCACTTAGGGTGCACTCATTTTCATTGCCAGTTATTTAAACAATAAAGTCTGCATGTTGAGTTACTGTCAGAAGACAGTAAATCTGTACTGCTATATAAGCTGTACATTGACTACCCTAAAGTATATTAACTTTCATTTCTATAGTATTGTTCGTTGAGGACATATAATGAAGTGGTTGCTGAAATGGGTGTACTCACTTTTGTGAGATCCTGATGGGTATGCTCACCTGTTTGGATGGCTTCCTCATTCATACAGTTGGCATCTGCCACATAAGTTCTAACACATTCCATGTTATGTGAAACATTTCTGTAACAGCTAATTTTTGACAATTTGGCTTTAACTAAAACAGTACAAGGGAGACAGCATAAAAAAAAATAAAATCCTTCTGAAAATGGGTTCTCTGTGTTAATCTTAACACCCAGTCAGGGAATTTGATGCACAGCTGAGTAATGTGCATTGGATTAGCAGGCGAAGCATAGGGAAAAATGAAAATAGGCATTTCTTATTTTACAGGTTCACGCAACCTTCCCTTTTCTACATCAGTCTTTTTGTAGCTGCACTCCTGCATTTGGTTTTATTTCTGTGAAATTGTGTACTTTAAAATTTTATGTTTTACCAACACTAATTCAAAACAGTGTGTTATCACTGATTATCATTAACATGTTTTTTTTTTAAATATACCACTCTGTATGTGTGTTTCCCAGGCATGTGTTTGTCTGTGTGGGTGTGTGGGATTTGCATGGATGTGAGGTTGAGCTGGTCAGAGTAACACATTGATGGCGCTAGAAAATTCTGATGGATGTCTCAATCTTCTCATTCCAGCCAGCACGCACACACACAGACACACACAAACACACACACACACACACACACACACACACACACACACACACACACACACACACATGCCTGTAACCTTAATTAAGCATACATTTGTACTCATTTGGAAACACACACAAAAACACACACATTCACACACACGTCAAATATGCCATAGACATATAGAGAGCCTTAATCTTTGTGTGTGTAAGAGAGAGAGAGAGAGAGAGTAACAGATCAACAGAGAGGTGGAAAAAGGATAAAGACAAGCATAGAACTGATAGTGATCTGAAGGAGGCAGGAATGAGGACACCACACTCCTCTGGGCATCTCTCCTACCCCCCCCCCCCCCTCCAAGTAACTTCCCTTCATACCCAATCTCTCTCTTGCTGTTCTCCCTCCCTTAATCAGACTTCTCTTCTCAACTTTTCTCTCCCACTATTTCTCATCTTTCTGTAATTTAATTTTATTGCCATCTTTCTATGCACCAATCCTTTTTCTTCTTCTTCACTGAATCTCTTCCTCAGTCTTTATATTTCTCATTCCTTACTTCATTCCTTCTCTGTTTGGGTGTGGCCAAACCATTGTTAATCCTAAACCAGAAACCCAGAGGGAGAAATGTCAGCACTGTCTGTGAATTCTGGCAGTTCCTCATCAAGTCATAGTTACTTTCAGCTATAGATGTATGTGGGACTTTTTTAATCGCACATGCAGAGCTGTTCCTTTTGTGTTTGTACAGTACATGCGAGCTATATTTCCTAACCAATTTATTTACTTTTATTTACATATACATGTATGGATGAACTGTAAACTAACTAACACCTCAACCCCATCCAGGTGCTGTAGGTACACTCACTCACTCACTCACTCACTCATCATCTGTATCGCTTAATTCTGTATTCAGGTCAGCGGGGGGCCTGGAGCCTATCCCCGGAGACTTAGGGCATAAGGCGGGGTACACCCTGGACAGGGTGCCAATCCATCGCAGGGCACAGACACACACACACACACACACACACACACACACACACACACACACACACACACACACACACACTCACTCACTCACTCACTCACTCATTCATACACTACGGCCAATTTGGAAATGCCAATTAACCTAACCTACATGTCTTTGGACTGTGGGAGGAAACAGTACCCGGAGGAAACCCACCAAGCACGGGGATAACATGCAAACCAGGTAGGTACAACATACAGTAAATCACCACACAATAGTGTTAACAAACATGGCCTTTCTTTGGCCCACTAGTATCTGCATGAAAATAAATTCCCCTTCTTATATAGAAATTTTGCTATGCCCTATGGGAGACCATTCTGCATTGCACACTTTAAATCTGATGCCCTGTGAACCTTTTAGCAAGCTTTTTATGTGTATTTGTATACACCATATAGACCATACTATCTGCTCAATATGAAAAATGTGTTCAGTTAAATCCTTCTTTCATCATTTTTGTGTTTCTTACTGCCTTACTTTCTTAGTCTCCCAAAAGACAGGGGTAGAAAAAAAATCTTGTTCATCTTCAGCAGCACTCTTTCATGGGGGTTCAGATGGTGCAGAGTCTATTCTAGGAACACTGGGATGAACACCTGGATGGAATACCTCTGCACGGCACCATGTACACACACATTCACACTCATAGAACTAGTCCACCTACTGGCATACATACTGGTCTTTGGGAGGTGGGTGAAAACTAATACTAACACAAAAAAACAAATGAACCTCTGCACGGACAGCTATGTGTATAGAGAGAGAGAGAAGTAAAAAAAAAAGGAAGGAAACAACATAGTAGCATGGTTAGGCGATTATTAGTATTAGTAGTGGTAAAAAATAAAATAAAAATTATATACAGTATATATATACAGTACAAACCAAAAGTTTGGGCACACATTCTCATTCAAAGAGTTTTCTTTATTGTGTTCTTTAGCCCAAACGCGTCTCTTCTGCTTGTTGCCTGTCCTTAGCAGTGGTTTCCTAGCAGATATTCTACCATGAAGGCCTGATTCACACAGTCTCCTCTTAACAGTTGTTCTAGAGACGTGTCTGCTGCTAGAACTCTGTGTGGCATTGACCTGCTCTCTGATCTGAGCTGCTGTTAACCTGCGATTTCTGAGGCTGGTGACTCGGATGAACTTATCCTCCGCAGCAGAGGTGACTCTTGGTCTTCCTTTCCTGGGGCGGTCCACATGTGAGCCAGTTTCTTGTAGCACTTGATGGTTTTTGTGACTGCACTTGAAGACACTTTCAAAGTTTTCCCAATTTTTCGGACTGACTGACCTTCATTTCTTAAAATAATGATGGCCACTCGTTTCTCTTCACTTAGCTGCTTTTTTCTTGCCATAATACAAATTCAACCTCTTTGAATGAGAAGGTGTGTCCAAACTGTACCGTACATATATATACAATACTACTGTATATATGTATAATTTATATATTAAAATTTATATACTATATAATTGTTTTACCAATTAAAATTAAATTTACCTCTACTAATACTAATACTAACCATTCTACTATGTTGTTTCCTTTTTGTATCTTTATTGATCTCCATTTCCTTCCTTCTCTGCCGCTTTTTCAAATTAGAAATAAATGATTGACTATTCCTTTTAATGCACTAGGTACAGCTGCTCTTACATGTGAGTAATATTTTGATTTCTCTCCCAAATGGTCACAAATGCCTTCATGAAGCTCAAGTATTTATTTACTATTAAGTCTGTTTCCTCACTAAATATGATAAATGTGTGGGAGCAGGTCAGCATTAACTCTCAGAGGGAGAACAGTGGTGAGGCTGAAGCTAGAGATCAGCTAACAAGATCTACAACTGGAAGAAAATCTCTGTGCACTGTTTGCTGCGCATAACAACCCAAACAACCCTATGCATCTTACTCTCTGACTGTATTTATTACCCCGCTATGTAATGGTGTCCTGTAGTGTAAGATGAGCAACAGTTTGAGAAGATGTGGAGATTGGCTTCACTTGTCTCAGAGGAAGCATGCTTTTCCCACTTACCCACTCTGGTGGGATTTGCTGTTTGTTAGAGAAGAATTAGCTAGTGGGAGGAAACTGACAAGAACAAACTTGGGAGTAAATGGGCTAAAAAGGAACCATTACATTATATAAACAACTTATATTATGATCAATATACGTGTGCTAGCGCTACTTCCGCAAGACTGTTAAACATGGTCAATATACTGTACTCTTACCCACTTATGTAAACCAAAAAGCTAAACCTCATGTATTTATTATGATAATGTGATATGTAATATTCATCAGAAAAACAGTGTAGAAGGTGGTGACACACTAAAATGTGCATGCATGGCAGCTGTTTGGGAAATATATTCTTTAGTGAGACTGACTTACGGCCTCACATTTATGCTGGGAAAACAGTTTTTGCTGTTTCTATTAGACAGATATTATCCAGGCCTCCTAACTTCTAAATAGAGCCTAAAGTTTTAGTGGAGAAAGATGGTAAAACTATACCAACACAAATAGCAATGCAGGACGCTAAATGAGGCACAGACCGGCTGTTCATCAGCCCTGCTGATTTCTCTGTATAATTTCAGTCGAGCATCATGGGAACTGCCTGTCGCAGCTTCCTATCTCTACATGAGCGGATCTGTTACAGATGAGCTTTAGAAGTAAAGCCAGTGCCTACACTTTGTCAAACAGCATGAAATGCTAAGACACATTCAATATATCAATGAACTACTATTTAACATGCTCTGTTGCCTTTACATGACCTTGATATATTGGGTCTATCAAGTTCAGAAAGAGACAGCAGTCTGTAAATATATACTGCATGCAGAGTTTGCTTATTGCCCATCGACCGGTTATATAAATATAAAGCATGTAACTTTTGTCTTTCAGACGGGCTTCAGGAAACCTCCAGTTTAGGAAATGACTTACTATATGTACTTATAGCAAAAAATGTTGGAAAATATAAAGGGATTTCTGAGATATACTGTATATACTGTATATAATGTATATACTTTATATATGTAGAGTAATTCGATTCCAAACAAAAAACATCTGGTGACAGTGCATAGGGTGTGAAGATGGAGCATCAATGAAGAAAACAAGAAGGAGAATAGATAAAGAGAATTTGTTTGGTGTTAAAGGCAGAATATTTAAAACTTTTGCCTGTCACTTGTTAACAAAAGTTTTACAATTGAGGCAACTTTTTTTATTTTTAGTTCTGAGCCGTCCCTTTCGCTTTTTACTGTAACTCTTCAAAATAGGTGACAGTAAGCTTTTTCACAGAGGTTTTGCCACAACTTTGCTATCTTGCACAGTCAAACCTTTCACCAACACCTGTCATATTCTGCTTTTTTTTTTTTTTTTTCAGAATTATGCAGCACCAGTCAAAGAGTTCATGAATGAAAAATGAGTGTGGAGCTATCATGGAGCTTAAGTTCTTTGAAGGCACGAAGAAAGTTAAATCTCCTTTAACAGATGGCTCTGTGGCCCCCTTTTCCAAGATGCAGAGCATAATAATAGCTTTGTTTCTGCTTATTGAGGTCTTCCACTGAGAAATGAATCTCGTCTCATTGATGATGAAGATGCATTGCCTGTTTGCTTGTTAAATATTCTTGTACAGAATTAACTCGGATGTGAAGATACCAACTAAATCACACTTCATGTCTGGATGCTTTAATTCTCCAACAGGTTCACATCTTTCATTAAGTTGCATTTGACTGCATATAACCACCATCTGTCTCAAAAGAGACTATGGTGATTCCCTGCCCATCTTGTGTTCTGGGTTTCTGATCGAGAAATGAGAGAACAGATGTTTAGGGCTAATTTTCCAGATGCAGATTTACACCTGATCCCCTGACTCAGAGTCAGTGAGGAAAATCCATCAAAAATGTTTTACCACTAGATGTAATGACCAGATCCAACAACATGGCAGGCATTTATTAACAGAATCGGCAAAAGCAAAACCTTTACAGCATTTAAAGTCATGGGCAATAAATAAAAAAGAAAAAGAACCATAAAAAACTGGGGGAAATTTACAAACAGTAAGGTTCAGAGTCTCACAACATATAATGGCAAGACTTCATACAGACTGCAGTCCATTTCAGCAATAATAGGAAATGTAGCACACTGTAGTCCACTAATTTTCCATATGCACAAAAGAAACTTTGGTCTAATGTCACCACTAAACACTCTTAAAGTGAAAATAAACACAAAAAGGTTCAAAGCAGCCATACCATTGTGGCAGTAAGGGGAAATCCTGACCATGGCCTGGTTATGGATGGATGGATGGATGGATAGATAGATTCGTTTTGAAAAAAATCAAGCATTGTTCTAGAACGTAGTAAATCTGGACTTTCGACTTGTACTGTATGTTTGCATTTGAGGCAGTAAAATTTTGACATTCCTCTATAATCCTGTACTGTACTGTAAGCTGTACACTAAACTATTCATACTGCACAGCATTTTGTGTGGTAGGAGCAGATTATTTGCTAAGTTTGTTTAGAATTGTGGCACCATCTGAATTTTTTTTTAAATAAAAATAATATCTATTTGGATATTTATAAAATTGTGATACGTTTGGATTGCAATAAAAATGACACCTAGATATTGTGATAAAATCATATTGTAAAGTTTCTGGTAATTCCCATTTCAGTGAAACAAAAAGCCTTGTAAATGACCAATTATATATTTAATTGTGTACTTATTATGCAATTTTTGTTAGCTGAATGACTCCAGCAAGAATTGTAACGCTCATTTCAACTACCTACTGTAGTTACTGCATGGTCAGAAATCAAGTTATTTTTCTTAAGACCATCACTTATAAATCCATATTGTTTTGGTTAAAAAACTTTTTAACAAAATTGGTCAGGAAAAGCCACTAGATCTAATCTGAACTACTTTTTGGTTTAGAGACTTACTTGTATTTACGAAAAATGCATAAGTACAGGATCAAATGTGGCTATTAAAACTGGCCGCCAACTTCTCAGTGCTTCCTTCCCGAGTCTTTAACATGCACACCTCATACTGGCTCTAGCTCATTGCCATTTTTCATTCAGTTGATTGATAGTTTTACCCACTGAAGCAAATAAATGACAAGCAGCACTTGAAATTTGTAATGTGTGAACTGACAAGTCAGCAAGTTACCTTCCAAACTATTAGCTTCAGCTCCAGGTTTACATCATACATCAAGTCTAATTTCGCTCTCAACTGCAAAACAAACATGCACATGTGTATTGTTGTTAGGTGCTAGTTCTGTAGTATAAGAGATTAAAGAGTGCTAGTCACTAAACATTACTGTGATATAGGCAAGCTGCAAAAGTGCAATAAAGCACAGATTTTACTAGCATAATTTATTGCCTCAACAGTGCAATTGTTTGATGGTATCTGCTTCTTTAATAAACAATAAAAGCCTGCTCCAGGCAGTAACTGCTAGCTGGGTAATTATAACATGGAGTCACTCTTCAAACTCAAATCAGAACCTTTTGCTATCATACTAACACAATAAAATCCAATGCTAGATTCTACTCAATAACAGGGGCTTCCATATAATCATTCTTTAACCAACTGATTCTGTAGCCTCCATCAATGGAGCAAAAACATAGAGCAAGGATAGAGGAGGTTTCTAATGTGAAGATACTAAGGTTTTCTTGAAGCCAATTATAATGGCAAATGCATGTAATAAAATACATTGTGAACATATTAAATTTAAGTTATATATAAGTTCTTTTTATAACATCTTAAAAAGTAGATGTCTTCAGTATTAATGTGCAAATGTGCAAATAAAGAAAACCCACTGAAGAGAAGGTCCAAACCTTTACTGGTAGTGTCATACATACATACATACATACATACAGTACAGTAAATACATAAATACATACATAAATATCTTCATATAGATACAGTATATAAGTATATAAATATTTAGATTTCAGTCCATTTCCTTCTTCAAAATAGTCATGCATGTGAGTCTTTATGCATGTGGTTCATGTGTGAGTCATGTGTGTTTTCCACAACCACAGATTTGCAGATATACAGTACTTGTTTCATGACTAATGTGTGCTGTGATATTTATGAAAATAACGCATGTAAAATACATGCACTGAGAGACTTACAAGTGTCATGTTGTAATTAGATTGCAGAAAGAGAAGTAGGACCCACTAAATATTCACATTTTTTAAGTGCAGTCTGCTTCTATTTTTTGCCTGAAGTCTAACTGTAATTTATTCGAGTGCTATAGAAGCTGAAAGACCATTTGTATTACCAATAATACACTTCAGGCATAAATTGTCCATTTATGTGTTTGAGAGAAGATGCCCTCCAAGAATCTTTTCGTAGGGTTTTGCTAAAAAGTCGATATGTGGCACACAGCTCCAGGGAGTTTGCATGCATGTCTTCCCTGTGTCTGCATTGACTTTGCTCAGGGTTGTTGTTTGGCCCCAGTCTCTCAAAAACATGCCAGTAGGTGGATTGGGTCCTTTGAATTGTCCCTACAGTAGGTGTGTATGCATGTGCCCTCCCATGGACTGATGTCTATCTATGGTGTATTTTTGCCTCACATACGGTGTTCCCAGTTCAGGATCTGAATACACTTTGAATTTAACACTTACCCACTGAGCTATTGCTGGCCTGGTCTAGTCTAACTCGACCAGGTTTATCAGTAAGAAAAAAACTAAGCAATGCTTAAAAACATAACATTCACACAACTGTGTAATTAAAGCAAGTTAAACATGGCAACATTATAATTTATTCTTAGTTAAATGTGTTTATTTAGAGATCTGATAATAAAGTCACAGAGACCTCTGCAGCCAACATGGATTACAAAGATGAAAACACTGATTTCCAGGTGAGTTCCAGTCCCACCCTTTCCCAAACATCATATAGTGTAATCTCCCATTGCTCATCTTAGAGAACCTCATTGTTGTCCCGTTCTAACTAATTTTGAAAAAGCAGTTCATCAATTGATTCATTTGAGAGCCTTATTGTTTGTACACCAGTGGGTTAATAACACTACAAAGTGACTTTGGTCCCGTCATCAGAATCACCCAGTTAACATGAACATATTGCATAATAATGCAATTCTGAAGTTTTATTATAAAATGACCAAGCATTTACACAAAAATACTGTATCACAGTTTTTTGAACACACAGTAACTCTGGATGGTCTTTCTTGTTTCATCATATGCAGTAGTAAAAGACCTTGTTGTGATTATAGATTACAGCTCTTTCATATGAAGCTCATGTAGATAATATTATCAGGATAACATTCTTTCATCTCAGAAATATTGCCAGGATAAGGAATATATTGTCACTAAACTATGCAGAAAAATTTGTTCATGCTTTAATCACCTCTAGGTTGGATTACTGCAACGCCTTACTGTCTGGATGAACTAGGTGCATAAACAAGCTCCAGTTAGTTCAGAATGCTCACTAGAACCAGAAGATATGAGCACATGACCCCTATCCACACTATATTGGCTCCAAGTGAAATTTCACCTTGATTTTAAAATAATACAATGACAGACAGTAAAGTCGCTACTAGAGTCGCCACTTCTTGATCAAAGAATGCTGGCTGATTGTCAGTACCACATATTATGAAAACTACAGCAGGGGGCAGAGATTTTTCTTACAAAGCCCCAAAGTTATGGAATTGCCTTTCAATTAATGTACAGGACTCTGAAAGTTTAAGACTATGTTAAAGAAATGTCTTAAGTAAAGTCTTAAGTAGTTTAACAAATGTTTAAGTCTAGGTTGAAAACCGATTTAGTTAGCCAAGCATTTTTGTGAATAGATATGCCTTAGGTCATAATAGTCTAATTGGTATTCCTAAAATTGTCCGTAGTGTGTGTCTGTCTGTCTATGTGTATGTGCCCTGCAATGGATTGGCACCCTGTCCAGGGTGTACCCCGCCTTGTGTTCTAAGTCTTCTGGGATATGATCCAGAACTAATTGCTCCAGAATAATGCGGTATAGATGAGTGAGTGAGTGAGTGAGTGAGTAGCCTTAGGTAAAGGAGCAGATCTGGGGGACTCATTAACGTAGAATAGTTGAACTGGTATGTTTAGATACTGTCTTCCCCACTCTCATGGATCACTTTAATTTGACGGTGGATTGATTGGTTGCTTTACTTCCAAGGGAGCCCTCATGGCTCTATTTCCTTCTGGCTCTGGCTCTTAGTCCTGCTAGAGTCTCTGCTTGCACTCTGCACTAAATACATGGACATTCACCTTATACATTATTTGACTGTGACCATACCTAGCTGTTATGTCTCTTTCTTTTCTTTTCTCTTCCTTTCTTACTCACATCAGCTAACTCTGACTGGGGAATCCCGAGGCATTCCCTGACCAGTGTGCAGATATAATCTCTCCATGTAGTCCGTGATCTGCCCCGTGGTCGCCTTCCAGGTAGACATGCAAAGAACACCTCCCTAGGGAGGCGTCCTGGTGACATCTTTACTAGATGAACAGACCACCTCAACTGACTCCTTTCCATGCAAAAGAGTAGCGGCTCCACTCTGAGCTTCTCACTTATAACTGAGCTTCTCATCCTATCTCTAAGAGAAAAGCCAGCTGCCCATTTGAGAAAACCCATTTTAGCCACTTGTATTCATGATCTTGTACTTTCAGTCAAGACCCAACGCTCATGACCATAGGTGAGGGTTGGAATGAAGATTGACCGGTAGATTGAAAGCTTTGCCTTTGGGCTCAACTCTCTTTTTGTCACAACGGTTTGGTAAAGCTACAGCAATACCACCCCCGCTGCTCCAATTCTCCAGCCAACTTCACATTCCAATGTTCCATCACTCGTAAACAAGACCCAGAGATACTTAAACTCCTTCACTTGAGGTAACGACTCGCTCCCTACCTGGAGTAGACAATCAATCAGTTTCCTGCTGAGAACCATGGATACAGATTTCGAGGTGCTGAAAAGTGACCCCCTCACCCCATACTCCCACAGAAAATCCAGAGGGACGGCATCATATGCCTTCTCCAAATCCACAAAACACATGTAGACTCGATGGGCATATTCCCACGCCCCCTCCAGGATAAAAAACTGGTCCAAGACATATGTCCAAGTGTCCAAGACATATGGCCTCAGGTCAGATGATACGATCACAAAATCGATCAATGACCTTTAGCCTAAGGTGCCCTGTTACCAAGTACACTTATGCGCATCTCTATGCTCAAACATGGTCCTCAGGCGCAGAGAGGCGGCCCTCTCGTTCACTGGGGTAAACTCCAACACCATGGCACTCAGCTGGGGATTCATGAGTATCCCCACACCCGCCTAGCGCCTCACACCCTGGACAACTCTGGAGAAGAACAAAGTCCAACCCCAATCCAGGAGTATGGATCCAGAGCCAAGGCTGTGCGTCGAGGTAAGCCCCACCAAATCTCACTGATAACACATCACCTCACACACAAGCTCCGGCCACTTCCCCCACTGAGAAGTGACATTCCACGTGCCCAGAGCCACTTTCTGCCGCCCGGGTCTGGTCCGTCGAGGCCCTCGGCCTTCACTGCTACCCACATAGCAGCGCACCCTACCTCACCGGTTTCTCTCTCAGGTGGTGGGTCCACGAGATGGGAGGAGGACAGGTTTCCACGGTGCCCGGCCAAGCCCCGGCCAACAGGTGCTTGCTATCGGCCTCTCTGTCCAGGCCTGGCTCCAGACATGGGTCCCGGGCTTCCTCCGGGCAGACTCATTCTTCTGCCTCCTCTTTTTTTCATGGGGGTTTTTAAACCATACTTAGTCTGGCCCCTCAACTGAGACCAATTTGCCTTGGGTTCATGAGGGCATGCAAACCTCTCCACCGTGATAAGTTGATGGTTCCCGGGGAGGTAAATGTTAACTTAATTTTTTTAAATGGTCACATCATTGTCCACCTTGCCATTACCATTAATCCTTCCATGTTTTTGTCATATTTTGCATTGATTTTATTATTTTATTTTAAACAGACTTTTCCTATAAAATATATTGTTGAGTATTGTTGAGCATATGTTTCTGAAAATTTTAATTTTACAATCACAATGCGATGAAAAAAAGTATTTACTCTACTTTGTCCATGAAATTGCCCATGAAAGAGTGAACATACTTTGTTTTCCTATTTGCTTGTAAATTGACCATATGCAGTTTATTTATAAAACATGCTGGAGCTTGACCAACATGCTTGTTCTAATAGCCTAGGGACTACATAATAAAGTTTATATAAAGTTTACTTTCTTTTTTT
>JAAGKR010008972.1:0-28582 GCA_011419295.1 Clarias macrocephalus | reverse complement strand
GGATTCAACCTGATGTATCTCATTTGCATTTTACATCACTTAACAGCAATAAAGGGTGTGTTAAATTTTTATAGCTATTGTACAAAATACAAAATGCATATAACTTGTGTGTACTACTTGTTGTGGAATAGATGAATGACATCAGTGTTATGTCTAGTAGATTTTGTAAAACGTTACCCATGACTATCCAGTCTGGAAGGTGAACAAAAAATATGTGTATGCTTTGCCTATTATGGGAAAACATTAGAATCTAGACAACAATTATGCTTCCAGGTTCCTTGGGGAGGGTGTTGGATTATGTATGTAGGTATCATGCATTTTATTCATTATGAATGTGATAGCACATGTAACTGAAAAGAAAAGACATGAATGAGCTGGCATTACCATTAGTAAACTCTGAGTTTGCCTAGGAATACTGATTTGTGTGTGCTCTGCTTTGTTAGCATTGTATCACTGCTCAGTGTAGCACTAACCATTGTGCTGAAACTGCTAAAACTAGCGATCAGTCAGAGAGGTGCTTTTAATCCATAAACTGCTGAATTGCTTTATTTGAAGCGTTAGGGCAAAAAGCAACTGCATTTCAGATAAGGTGTTTGTGCTGAGGAGTCGTGTAAGCTTTACGACAGATTAATAAAAGAGATTTATTTCTCTGTGAATCTAACATCTCTCTTTCTCCCCCATTCTCTGAACACACACCTGCAGAGTCGCTTCCACTATGTGAATATACCCACGTATCAGGATACTGGGTACTACCAGGCAACAACTGCTATGAATTCTATAACTCAATAAATTGCCTCGCATGTGTATTTCATAAACATTTTGAGGCGATGAATTCATTGAAATTAAACTATTTACATTTTATAATTAAAATGAATAAATTGTGATTTACACACTCTAATATTTGAAGGCACAAAACAGATATATTATTATTGGGAATAAATGAATATTAGAAATTTGTTGAATATTTAATACCACTGCAATTAAAGCTCTTCTGCATGTTTGTATTAGTTCTGTATATCTGAACACTGATATATTTACCCTTTTGTTTTGCATAATTGCTCAAATCCAGCCAGATTGAATAGAGAAAGTAGACTAACAGCAGTTTTCAAATCTTGCTACAGGACTAAGGTCTGCACTTTTACTGTGCCTTTCAGTTTGTTGGCTTTTAACCAATACAGTGAACCTAAATGCCTCAGAATCTATTAAGCGCTTTTGCAGTATGCTATGCGGTTCATTTTTTGTTTGCAGCTTTGTTTCTTTTCGATGATTTTAAGGTGTTGCAAGCACGGCATAAGACCAGATTGTGACTTTTAGTAGAAAATCGAAGCATAAGAAACAAACACAGTGTTAGTCTTTGTTCTTATTATAACCTTATATTGCACAGCTGCACCCCCCCCCCCCCCTTCACCTCCACCAACCACACACCCTGACAGATGGATGGGCAATATATATCACAGTGAATAATCTAGGCTCCCTATGGACATATTTGACAGAATTTTGTTTGCATATTTTTCAAACATGTAACCCTACATTCCTTTGCTTGAATTTTAAATGTAACTCTCCTTGATCCTTGAACAGTTTGACTAAGCTGAAGAAAATTTACAGAGAACAGAAATGGACTGAATATCATTAAGTGAGTGTGATGCACGTTTATTTTAGTCCTGGGAATAAATGACCCATTGCTAAGGCAGTTTGATAGTTATGATGCAGGCAATTTAAATGAATAAATGCTTTCTGCAATTGGTTAAGTACATCATTTGTTTTTGGTCACCTGAATTTAATCAATATTCCTTTTGAATAATATTACAATTTTCCATGATGACAAAGACATTTGAAGTCCTTTTGTTTTATTTATCATTAGTTCTTCCATATTCATGGTGACCTGGAATTGTTTTCTGACCATCATACAGCCAACATATTCACATGGGCTGAAACAGACAAACAAACAAACAAAAAATCATGATTCACTTGCAGCTAATTTTTTTCTGGGGGATATGATTGGATGGGCAAGCCTTTAGTCAAACATCAGTGAGCCATGGGTGCCCATAATCCTGTCACCAGTTAAGTCATTTATATAGGTGGTGATCAGTGTGTTCAGTTCACCTGGATGTGGTGTTAATGTTTTGGCCGAGCGGTGTACTGTATATAAATAAGTAAGATTAGCGGGTAGTTGATAATTGTGTACTATAAATTATTGTGCCATAATGCTCTTGAATTCTCAAATCTAATTGGGTCATTAGGTTGTCATTCTTTAACAATCTTTGACAGATGTGCTTACTTTTAATTTCAGAAAAGGGAGAGGAAGACAGGCTGGTGATGGAACAAGTGTCTATAGCTTTTATAATGAAGTTATAGACATAATTCACTTGTCTCATCAACATTTTACAATATTAAAATGGTTAAACATATATCATAAATATGATGATTAAAAATAAAGCACTTTAAAAATAAAAGTTTCCAAACGGACATTGCATATCTATGGATATCAGTATGTCTGGTCTGTATATCTGTGCAGCTGAGTTTGTCACAGCATGACACAAAATTGCCTCGACATAGTTTAATAAAACTTTGAAAGCCCTTCTGTATTTGCCTGATGTTAAATCTGCGCCATAAATGAAATAAAAAATTTACCTCACAGCAGTCATTGTTTTTTTGGATGAATATACAGTGGTGCTTTTTCCCTTAAGGTGCCTATACACATGTATGCAGAAGACACAGAAACTACCACAATGCCTCTACAAAGCATGCAAGTCCTCACCAAACACAAATGCATTACAGAGCATGGCTTAAAACAATATGTAACTTTTAACAACTGAATCTTGAAAAATGTATGAATAGATCATTGTATGTTTATTCCTCCTTGCATGAAAGTTTAAACCAGTTTGTCTCAAATGTTCCAAAACTGTGATGCTCGTTAAAGCAGTAATGTAAAGAAGAAGTACAACTTTGTGCAAACTAGGCATAAGATACTTAACCTTCCAAAATGTTAATAAAAGATAATAAGGCAGAGAGCTAACATATAGAAAGACAGGCTCACGTACGTAGGCTTCAACCTGAAATATCGATGATTACATTAAAGCTGATCGCCATATTTTTGGCTTTAATCTTTTCACTAAAAACTATGCAACCATCAATGACAGGTACTAACGCAAGGGATTTTACAGCATTCCCTTATTATAAAGAATATAATTTATTTAAAAAATATATCATGCAAACCAAGTCAAGCACTTAAATCTGCTCCATGTACCACCACAAATGGTTTTCCAGAATCCTCAGTCAAACAACAAACTATTAACTAAGTTATATGACCCCCACCAGCTTGTTCTGATTCGCTAAACTTCTAATCACCATCTGTTCTCAATCAGCACACTCAGCATGCTCTCAATAAATAACCTTGTGAGCTTTTCAGCACACATGAGCATTCTACTACTGACATTACTAAGCTTTTTGTTTACCCTAACCCTTGTCTGATTTGCCTGCTAATTAGCCTGTATATCAACATTGATTTTTTTCCCCTTTTTTTTTTCCCTTTTGGGTTTATCTACTTCATTCTGTAATACCTCACACTGACAACCAAAACCTGACTGTGCCTGATGGTGTGGAAGTTTTCAAACCTTTGTGAATTCCATGTGAGCTAACCACTTCCAGAACAGGGCTGAGAGGAATCTGACAAAAGCTTTCATTTTAAGTTTAACAGTGGGTTAGACATGCCTGTTGTGGTCTGGTTAAATGAAAGGTCTTGTAGAGAAGAAGATTGGCATATAGAAACCAATTAGATGCTGAAATTTTGGCAGCTGGAGTCTGAATACAACTGATTAGGTTTATTCCAGTTCTTTATTGCATGTAGCTATCTAAAACATAATATAAAATGTGACAATAACAATGTGAGGAAATTATACTTAGCTAGCAAGTTTGAGAAAAGCTTATGTGCAAGTAATTGGCTATTCCTAAACATTCTATATAATAGATATAATGATATTTCTTCAAGCCTTTGAAAGGTAATATATGATTTTAAGTTTACTCTTGATACTGTGTGCAGTCATGTTTGTTTGATATAATTTCCTGAAATTGAATATTCTCATGGTGGAAATTATAACCAGAGTAGGAATTACATGTTGATTGGGTTTTGTTTCCTAGTAAGTTGTCAGAAATTATAAACTATGACTTTTAGTAGATGTAACATGAGATATATATGTAAATTGATGCAAAGTATAAAAAGGTAATTAACTGTACATTTGTACTTGTTAACATGAGTGAAAGTATTATTTTCTTATATTGGCAACTTCTCAGCTTCATGCATACTTAAGAATATAAATGTTTCAATATTTTTATACTTGGATGAAGTAGGGGAAAAAAGTTGAAACAATTGACACTGTGTATAGCATAAGATTTGTTGTAATGGTTAACATGCAACCTTTAACAGACCTACAGTATGTAAAAACTGACTAAACTTAAAAAAAAAAAAAATCTGTTTTATTTGAATGTCCCAAAATCTTTTTACAGGCACTATGTTTAGGAAGTAAAGAAGGATGCACATGTGCAGTTGTGTAGCGACTGTTTGTCACACACAGCTGGTCTAAGCTGCTGTCTGTATTGTTGGAATACAACATAGTACCGTGAACCATCGCAACTTAATCTGCTGCACATCTTACTAGGGAGATTTTGCAGCAAATCTCTCCCTGCCAAAACCACATAGCAATAGGTATCAGTCCACATGATGGTGGAAGCTCAAGCTCAGATTAACTAGCAAAAATGAAATATCAAAACACAGACAGTTTACAGGCAGTTCAGTGTAACTTTATAATTTAATAAGGAAACAAAGTATTTTTGTAAGTTTAAGATTATTGTACATAATGCTAGTAGCAGAATTGCTACTGGTTTTGAATGTAATTTTGGGCAAGCAGGTTTAACCATGAATATGAAAATGAATTTTAGAAAATATTAAACACAAGGACATTTAATTGTTAACCCTCACTCACTCACTTATTTGTCTATACCGCTTTATATGCAGGGCACACACACACACTCACATGCTCATTTACACACTACGGACAGTTTTGGGAACACCAATCAGCCTAATCTGCATGTCTTTGGACTGTGGGAGGAACCTGGAGTACCCGGAGAAAACCCACCAAGCACGGGGAGAACATGCAAACTCCATGCACACAGACCCCAAGGCAGGAATCGAACCTGGAACCTAGTAATAACTAAATAAAAGTGGAGATTGTTTTTTTTTTTTTTTTGACAAACCCATACATTTTTTTTATTTGTTTGTCTGTTTATTTTACCACCCCTAGACTGGGTATCCACACCATAAGTGATCATAATCGTGATCGTGCTTTCTTCCTGGGAGGGCATGCCTCTTATCCATGCTTATTAGAGTATAGCTAGGCAACCCTGAGGGTCTGTTAGATATTAGCAATCTCCTTTTGGTGGGTAGAGCTACCCCGTGAACGACAGGTCAAAACATTGAGGTGGCTCACAAAGGATAAGCTTGCCATCATCCTTTTGGATTGGAAGCTGCCATGCAATAAATGAAGACCTAGATGATGGTGAGGCAGTATAATATAATAATTGGGTACATAGGGCTGTAGTAGTGTTACTGGCTCACTTCTACTTCTGTGGCTCTTTACTCACTTCATACCTGACGGACTCATTTCATTACTCGTTTCTGTGAAAGTTTCTCAAAATTGCAGTTAACAAGCTTAGGATTTATGCTTAATAGTGATATGCGCTGAATGCTCCTGTCTGGTTCTGTATCATTCCATGGTAGAGAATCCTGTTTCCACACAACTTATGTTTCAAAATAAAAAAATAAAAAAAGGACTACTAACATGCAGCATTTTTTAATCAATGCATTATATTTCATTTAACTACACACCTGGAATTGAGGTGAGTGGGTGTTGTTTGTTGCTGGTGTCTGGTTTATTTTATTGAGTTGTGTTAAAAGACAGGACTGCATCCTGTCTTTGTCTTCATGACAACAATAACTGTGTATGACAACTCTGTCATTATAAAGACAAGCTCTTTGTGGCAGGTGCTACTGAGTAGGTTGAAGCCTTCATGGTTAATTTTAAAGGGCCTTATTTAACAGCCTTTCATGTTTGTGCTTTGTGTGTGTGTCCATGTGTGTGTTCATAAGTTGCGTGGAAAGAAGAGAATAAATGAAATGTGATTATTTGGCACATAGGATAACACAATACACATATATGCTTCATTCTAAAACCTTTCAAATTCTATCGGATGCATTCCCAAAGGATTTCCCATAAGAGAGTGCTTGCCGTTGAGTGCTTGCAGACTTAGTGTCCCAGCAGTACTGTATTTCAACAAACTGAATCCAGAATTAGGGGGGGAAAATGTGTGTGTGTGAAAAAAAAAAGATTTAGTGATTGGTCTTACAGTATAAACATGAACTAGCTTTGCTTCTGTATCAGATCTTTTGTTGGGCTTTAACCAGTCACAAGTGTTTATGTACATTGTTTAGCTGAAGGCAGCTAATGAGATCAATGACTTACAGAGCTAACCTTTATTTTATTTACATTTTATTAAACATGATTGGACAAAGGTGTATGTGCTTATTCTCTCTGTGTCAAATGTAAAAGTACATTGCATTAATCAACATGAAGCTCCATTATAAAACAAAACATTACAGTAAAAGTTTTGTATTTTTACTTAAAAACTAGTCATTAAGAGACTGGGCAAATAGTTGAGCAGTAAAAATGTATCAATTATGCAACTGAGCCATATTAGTTGCCTATCAAGAACTTTATGTAGCTGGGCTGGTAGCTACATTCCCTCAATCTACTGTAGATTGTAGTTCAAATTCCAGCACAGAAAAGCTTTTACTTTGGATGAAAATATCTTCTGTGAAAAATGACAAGAAAATAAATAATATTTTCCTATTAATAATATGCCTCATGTACCTGCTATCTATCATGATACATCCATAAAGACGTGCACTTTAATATATCAGGATTTTTGGCATAATGTTGCTGCATCCAGTTAATTCTAGACTCCACTCACATGACTTGACTGATCTAAAGAACCTTTTTTTCAATTATTATAAATTTTTATAATATATATTATATGTATATCTAAAAAGAGGTGAAACATGAGCGTAATTCAAACCCTTTCTCATACCATACCCATGATTTAGGTACATAAGTTAACAAAGGCGGGTGAAGAGACAGAGACTTCACTGGGTTCATGGATAAATAAACTGAAAAAAAAAAACAAGGTTGAGTACTGTAGACAAAAGGGGAAATAGAAATTAAAAATTTTGCTCTGTCCCTATACATAAATAGACTAAGTCAGCCAATGGAGAGACACACAAGGTTAGTCATTTATTGAAAAAAAAAATCATTGTGGGACTTTCAAGGAAACCATGTGTCGCCTTCTCATGGAATTTTCTACTTTTTTTTTTTTTTTCAGAAAAATCGATTTTATTATAAAATGAAATAGTTAGTGCACATCTATGCTTCCTAATAAAAGTTCTGTGAAAGTTTCTCACAAATACTTTAAGAGGAGTTGCAGATAGAAGAAAAGCATGGTGATGATTGCGGATAACACTGCCAATAGAAAATAGCAAAAGTGATCCATATGTGTCACCTATGCACTGTATATAATAGGAGGCTTTGTGTAGGAGTTATCTGCTTTGTTTTAAAAAGTTTTCCAGGTTTGGCCTTCTCAGTAGATGAGAAACTCTATCAATTAGTAGTAATCCATCCATCCATCATGGAACCTCTGTAGTTTAACTAGTGACTATGAAGACCAATGGTGACCATCGTATTTATTCTCATTTTTACGACTGGTCAACCATCTGGTCACACAGTAGAGGCAACTTGATCATGCCAATTAGCCTAATCTGAATGTCTTTGAACTAGGGGTGGGGGGGAACTGGAGCATCGGGAGGAAACTCACCAAGCACGGGGAGAACATACAAACTTCATGCACTCAGACCCCAGGTCAGCAACCACGGACCAGAACCTGGACCCTGTAGGTGCAAGGCCACAGTGTTAACTATGGAAAAGTACTTTGACATCTGCCATTTTTTCTCTAGTTATTTCTGCTTTGTGAACTTTGACAATTGTGCAATTTTGGAACTTTAGTGCTGACAAATTGAGTCACCCTAACGGGAAAAAAAAAATTATATATATATATTGTAAAATATAATGCAATATATTAAATAATACATTTCCATATATAGAAAACTTGTGCTTATATTTATTAATATATTGCAATATATGAATGGACCATGTATGTGTATAGGGAAGCAAGTTTCTCTTTTAATACACCATGTGTTCAATGAAGATATGTAGATATGTAGGTTGGTAAAGACTAAAGTCTTTTACAAAAGTGTTTTGTAATAGATAAATGTTTTATTTTGAAATCTAGCTTTATTTTTAAAAAATCCAAAAACACGGTATATTATCATACAGTACAACCAGGTGTCCCTAGTTGATCAACATGGCTAACCTTAATGAGTTTATTAAAATTTAATTGGCAAATGGCAAACTTACATTCAGTACAGATGTCATTACCAATAAAGAACTGTATAGAATTTTTTTTTAATTATTATTATTTTTTATCAAGAAGTATATGTATAACTGAATGTTTAACATTTTCTCAGAGCCAACCCTATTAAGCCTATAGTACATGTAGATTCTAATAAAGACTAATAAAAGACTAGTCTAATAATTTCCCACAATTTCTCCCACACATGCTCTAAGCTTGCAAATGTTTAAGTGGCCAGGCCTCGGTGTCAAGTCAGCAAAAACCACTTCACCAAGCATCATTCATCCGGACCCTTAGGTGGCACCTACTTTACACCTACTTTACCTGCCACAGATCAAATGACAAAGAAGACCAAGAAGCGGACGGTGAAGGTGGGTTTTACTTTTTTTGCACCGAATTTAAAATTAAGTGCGTAGTTATTATTGACAAGGAGTCAGAATGTTAAAAAATGTTAAGTTAAAACCACAGAGTCTGTGGTCAAAAACATGTAGTATATTTTAGCTGAAAATTACATAGGTTACGTTTGTTCTTGCATTGAAAAAGGAATTCAAATTCTACTTGTGGTTTAGCATGTGGATTAGCATGTCTAGGTAACTAGTGAGGTTGAAAGTTGTTGTTTTGTTTTTTATTTGTTTTTTAATTGTAAAAATCATTCAACTTGTTACAGTATTAGTGTTGTGTCATATTAAGTAACTTTTTACCTTTTTTTTTTTTTAAATAGTAAGTTAATGTTACTGCATGATCAGAGTGTTCAGTGTTTACACAGTAGTTACCAGAATTTGTAATTTTAAAGTCATCAGTTAATTATATGCATAAATAAATAAAGACCAATATGTTTGTTTGTGGAATGGTTATCTTGGTAATTATATAAATTTTGCTTTAACTGGGTTCTTTTCGGAAGCATTCGAGAAGAACAAGAATTTCAACAAAGAAACTGCAGGAAAATGTTCCGGAGTCTCCATCTGCACCACATCATCAGACTGGAAAGCAGCAGCTGAAGCTCAAGCCCACGTCTCAACCTTCAGACACTTGCGAATGGAGTAGCTGAATGGTGTTTAGGTAAATCTCAAATGTTTTAATACTTTTTTGTTGTTGTTCCATTAGATACTAAGCAGCTTCAGGAGTTGGTGAGAAATAACTTTTCCAGCCCTGTTCCTGTTGCCCTTACAGACAGCATGCAACCAATTTTCAACCTTTTTGAGTGATGCTTTTCACTGGAAGATTGTCACAATGCTGTGGTCTTTGTGTAACTCCTGTATAAATCATACTTTGAGTTGAGCAGTGTGACACTTAATATCTTTGTCAGGTTGTGTCACATTTTATATCAGTATCATTTAGCGTCTTGATTTGCCAGATTCTGCAGGTGTCTGTTATATTGTGTAAATTGCTCATTTATTGCACAATAAAACTGTATATTGTATCTTGCACATTTATGTATTTATTTTCATGCATGGGCTTGATTTACAAATTAGTGGTAATAGTAAACTGTAATATTTTTAATGTTGTTACCCTGCTGGTTTTAATGTTGTAGTGGCCAGAGGTCAGTTTGGACACTGACTGGTCTCAGGTTGTGTTTGTTGTGGCTCATCACTGTATGCTGATTTTTGATATTTTATCAAATATCAAAATTTGATTTTGATAATATTTCCTCATTTGTGTTTCATGCATCTAATTTATATCTGGCTTTAATCTCATTGTGGTCTTGTATGTGGCTCATTTGCATATGCAAATGACATAAGCATATTGCATAAGCATATGGTAAAAAAGAATGAAATAGATATATTTAATCAAATACAGTATATTATTCAGTATATTGTGAATATATTTAGAACAGAACACTAAATCATTCAATATACTGACAGCTAATATATAGAGGAATATATTTTCTTTGTGTAAGGGCAGCCACAGTATGAACAGTTTTACTTGTTTATTTATTTAAATAAAATTGTAAAATATTTAATCAATTAACCTAAAATACTAATATAATATCTATTACATGTTACATGAGTCACAGCTTAATTTCCATGAATCACTTCACTTGTCCAAAACACTAAACTCATGCATGCCTAATAATTGTTTATGGTTGGAAGGCAATGTTTCCATCTGAAACTGCCAACCTCATCTTTCAAAGCCAGTGATAAAGTAACTTCACTGGCTATATCCCTCCACAGTTCAGCAAGCTGTTTTGCTGCTAACAGGCCCCTGGAGTCTGATTGTGCATTCGTATACCAAGCGATCTTGTGAATGTTTAATGTTTCGTTCACACAGGCCTTGCATAAATGAAGAACAAAACAAACAAACAAACAAACAAAAAAAATCACGCAAAAAGATCAGTTAAACCTACACTGATTATTCTGATCCATGGCCAAAATAAATCTATTTGCATTCCTATGTTTCTTAGAGCAGATTTTGTTTCATGATGAAGAGAGGTCTTATACATGAAGACTCTTATTCCCAGTGCTCGTGAATAACAAACCACCCTCATCCTCCTCTCTCTCATTCTCTCTCTCTCTGTGGTGTGTGTGCGTGCATGCTAAAGTTGTGTTCCTTGTGGTTACACATTACACTGTATTTATTATTATAAACACATTGTCCTTTATTTTACAGATTCATGCTTACTATAACTAATGTCTAGTTATGGTTCATTATGTGCATCCATAAAACCAAGGTGAAGGGATTTGGAGAAGTTGCAAAAATACCCCTGGGTTTGCTCCAGATCAAGCTTTATGAGGGGCAGCCTACTGGAGGTGAAACTTGGGCCCTGTAAATAGACTGTATTTCACAGCTTGCTTGAGATTGTCTGGGGATACTACAAAGGTGCTGGAATCTGTGTTAGGCAATAAACTAGTCTGGACTGAACCGGGAGGCCACATCTAAATTGCGTATAATTTATTTCTTATGAGAGAACAATAATTAATTGTCTAATTTGTTGCTTTATTGTTGAATGACTTTTTAGAGTATTGTGCTGTCACACACACTCAAAACAGCCTGTGAGTATTATTGTGTATACTATTCCCTGAAAGAAGAAAATTGCGCTCTTTTTGAAATACAAATTACCAAAACATAAATAAATTAATAAAAAAAAAATAAAAAAAAAGGAAAGATGTCCAGGGTGCCTATTAGGTCAACCTTGTTAAAAGCATTGTTAGGGGGAAAAAAAGGGGAAAAAAAAAACTGCTGAGGTTTGGATTCAAGATCCTGCGATGCAATATGCCATGTTTGGGAAAGGGTCCCTAGGACTACTATTAGCCTTGCTGTTCTTACACCAGGGTGCCCTTCTCCACTCAACAAACAATTTATTAGAAAATTCACCATCTGCTTGGTTACACAACAGAGCTGGGATCACCGAGACAACATTAATGCTTTATTTAAAAAGATGCAATGGAAAGCAAGAGGAGGGAGATGTTGTGTTGTGTGACAGGAGACCGACCCTGCATCATTCTGGGAATTAAAATAATAGTTTATAATTACTTCAATTATGTTAATCATTTTTAAAAGCCTTCCAAATACAAAACATATTTCCTAAAAGATGCCCCTATGGAAACTCATGCCATCTGTGAAAACAAGACAAGGTATGCCCTTGAGCTTATTCATAAAACGTCTATTATTTACTCATTTGTCAGCACTATTACTTAAGAGGACAGGTATAATGTATTCATAAAAAAATGGCAAACACAACAAAATCCCAAAAGAGACACAGAAAGGTTAACTACTTTTATTGTATATTAAATATTTGTTTTTATTTTGATAAAAGGCATAATGTTAGAGTTTACATCACAAGGTACTCTTAAAAGATCATAGTGTGAGTACCATGATTCAATAATTTTGATCAATAAAAAATGTGTGAGTTCAAACTCAAGGTGCTCTGTTCTATTGTAAGATGTTTAACACATATACTGTAGATCAGAAAATGAAAACAGAAATTTGTATTTATAAATGCCATTGCCATTCCAATACTTTGAAATGGACTACATATTTTAAGTATTTATTATGAAAGCATGTAAAAGAAATACTGTAATATTAGCCAATCAATGAGACTCATGTTAGAGCCTCTAAAGCAGAAATTCTACCCACACTTTTGGCAAGCAAACATGCCAAACACCATGTCTGTAACAGCAAGAAATATCTCAACCAAAATAAAATGAATCAGCCAAATACCAATGTAAATAATGCTATGAATGAAAACAACAATGATCACAACAAACTATAGTAGCCTTCTAACAGAGACTACGAGACACGACTACAAACAGCATCATAGCCAACATTATTTTATTTTTACAAGGTTTCTTACAGACTGACAACAGGTGGAAATAGCTGCAAATGAGCAACACAGGCTAAATGGTGTAAACAGTCAGCAAATTGCTGGAATTACACTCTGTGCCAAAAAGAGGGAGCTTTTTGTTTCTGAGCAAAGTGGGACTTTTTCTGCTCAGCCAGGTAGAAAGCATGCCAGTACTGTAGTCTGACTGACATTATCAAGAGCACCCTTCCTCAAAGCTAATGAAAATTAAATAAATTGATTCAATGAAGTGATAGAGAGACTGCACTCTCAGTCAGCAGGACTATTGATTAGCATAAATTAGCCAAGATCACCTCTCAGCTAACCTGCCAACTATTAATATTACACCAGGACTAGGACTTCAGAAGTAAATGTAATAAGGTAAATTATGTTAAATGGTGTTTTAAAAAAAAAATAAATCGTATACATTAGACAAGCTAGTTAATAATTGAGGTGATCTTTAGACTTATGAGGTTACATTAGGGTAATTTTTTTCACTCTATTATCATTAGTGAGTATTTCTCAATGTTGTATTATTATTAACAATATAATATAATATAATATAATTAATATATAAAATTATATAAAAAACATGATATAATTAAATTAAAATCCAAAGAAACTGTAAACCACATGGCGGCGTGGTACCTTGCACCTCCAGCGTTGAGGGTTTCATTCCCATGTCGGGTCTGTGTGCATGGAGTTTACATTTTCTCCACGTGCTTGTTGGGTTTCCTATGTGTGCTCCGGTTTCCTCCCACTGTCCACAGACATGTAGGTTACGCTAATTGGCATTCCCAAATTACCTTTAGTGTATGAATGAGCATGTGAGTATGTGTATGTATTGGCACCCTGTCCCACCTCGTGCCCAAAGTTTTTTGGGATAGGCTCCAGGTCCCCCCTATCCTGTGGTACAGATGATATATGCAATATACTGCATACAGCGATGTGAAAAATTATTTGCCCCACAGTGGATAACGGCATACAGATTTTATGCCGGATGTTCTTCCTGACACAAACCTCTCATTTTTATCTGGGCTTAGGACCAGCACTGCATCCAGTTGTTATAAGGGGGCACTTCAGAACTGCCAGCAAATATGTTGTTAAGTGTGGAAGCCCCAACGCAGGACCCAGAGGGAAGTGTTGGGTCATGTGAGTAATAGTTCATGCAGGTTATACAGACTCTCAATCATAACAGCACATAGGACTTAACAATCTGATTTGCCTTCTCAAACAAAACAATCTCACTGTTCATCACAAAGCACATTACACATTAATTTTTAATGCACATTTGCCCATTTTGCACACCATGGAACCGATTATTCTGCACATTGTCTTACTCATGATGGTTTCTAAACCCCAATTCCATTTCAATTCTATTTAATTTTATTATTTGTACATAATATACAGTGAGGCAAAAAAGTATTAAGTCAGCCACCAATTGTGCAAGTTCTCCCACTTAAAAAGATAAGAGAGGCCAAAATAAAATAAAAAAATCCAGAAAATCACATTGTAGGGTTTTTAAAGAATTTATTTGCAAATGGTGGAAAATAAGTATTTGGTCAATAATAAAATTTCATCTCAATACTTTTTTATACACTCACCTAAAGGATTATTAGGAACACCATATTAATACGGTGTTTGACCCCCTCTCACATTCAGAACTGCCTTAATTCTACGTGGCACTGATTCAACAAGGTGCTGAAAGCATTTTTTAGAAACGTTGGCCCGTATTGATAGGATAACATCTTGCAGTTAATGGAGATTTGTTGGATGCACATCCAGGGCATGAAGCTCCTGTTCCACGACATCCCAAAGATGCTCTATTGGGTTGAGATCTGTTGACTGTGGGGGCCATTTTAGTACAGTGAACTCATTGTCATGTTCAAGAAACCAATTTGAAATGATTCGAGCTTTGTGACATGGTGTATTATCCTGCTGGAAGTAGCCATCAGAGGATGGGTACATGGTGGTCATAAAGGATGGACATGATCAGAAACAATGCTCAGGTAGGCCGTGGCATTTAAACGATGCCCAGTTAGCACTAAGGGGCCTAAAGTGTGCCAAGAAAAGATCCCCCACACCATTACACCACCACCACCAGCAGCCTGCACAGTGGTAACAAGGCATGATGGATCCATGTTCTCATTCTGTTTACGCCACATTCTGACTTACCATTTGAATGTCTCAACAGAAATCGAGACTCATCAGACCAGGCAACATTTTTCCAGTCTTCAACTGTCCAATTTTGGTGAGCTCGTGCAAAAAGCCTCTTTATCCTATTTGTAGTGGAGATGAGTGGTACCCGGTGGGTCTTCTGCTGTTGTAGCCCATCCGCCTCAAGGTTGTGTGTGTTGTGGCTTCACAAATGTTTTGCTGCATCCTTTGGTTGTAACGAGTGGTTATTTCAGTCAAAGTTGCTCTTCTATCAGCTTGAATCAGTCGGCCCAGTCTCCTCTGACCTCTAGCATCAACAAGGCATTTTCGCCCACAGGACTGCCGCATACTGGATGTTTTTCCCTTTTCACACCATTCTTTGTAAACCCTAGAAATGGTTGTGCGTGAAAATCCCAGTAACTGAGCAGATTGTGAAATACTCAGACTGGCCTGTCTGGCAACAACACCCATGCCAGGCTCAAAATTGTTTAAATCACCTTTCTTTCCCATTCTGACATTCAGTTTGGAGTTCAGGAGATTGTCTTGACCAGGACCACACCCCTAAATGCATTGAAGCAACTGCCATGTGATTGGCTGATTAGATAATTGCATTAATGAGAAATTTAACAGGTGTTCCTAATAATCCTTTAGGTGAGTGTATACTCTTTGTTGGCAATGACAGAGGTCAAAGTTTTCTGTAAGTCTTCACAAGGTTTTCACACACTGTTGCTGGTATTTTGGTCCATTCCACCATGCAGATCTCATCTAGAGCAGGGATGTTTTGGGGCTATCACTGGGCAACACGGACTTTCAACTCCTTCCAAAGATTTTCTATGGAGTTGAGATCTGGAGACTAGCTAGGCCACTCCATGACCTTGAAATGTTTCTTACAAAGCCCGGGCGGTGTGTTTGGGATCATTATCATGCTGAAAGACCCAGCCACGTTTCATCTATAATGCCCTTGCTGATGGAGGGAGGTTTTCACTCAAAATCTCATGATACATGACCCTTTCATTCTTTCCTTTACACGGATCAGTCGTCCTGGTCCCTTTGCAGAGAAACAGCCCCAAAGCATGATGTTTCCACCCCCATGCTTCACAGTAGGTACAGTGTTCTTTGGATGCAACTCAGCATTCTTTCTCCTCCAAACACGACAAGAGTTTTTACCAAAAAGTTCTATTTTGGTTTCATCTGACCATACTATATTCTCCCAATCCTCTTCTGGATCATCCAAATGCTCTCTAGCAAACTTCAGACGGGTCTGGACATGTACTGGCTTAAGCAGGGAGACACGTCTGGCACTGCAGGATTTGAGTCCCTGGCGGTGCAGTGTGTTACTGATGGTAGCATTTGTTACTTTGGTCCCGGCTGTCTGCAGGTCATTCACTAGGTCCACCGTGTGGTTCTGGAATTTTTGCTCACAGGTCTTGTGATCATTTTGACCCCACGAGGTGAGATCTTGCGTGGACCCCTAGATAGAGAGAGATTATCAGTGGTCTTGTATGTCTTCCATTTTCTAATAATTGCTTCCACAGTTGATTTCTTCACACCAAGCTGCTTACCTATTGCAGATTCAGTCTTCCCAGCCTGATGCAGGTCTACAATTTTGTTTCTGGTGTCCTTTGACTACTCTTTGGTCTTGGCCATAGTGGAGTTTGGAGTGTGATTGTTTGAGGTTGTGGACAGGTGTCTTTTATACTTATAACAAGTTCAAACAGATGCCATTTATACTGTACAGGTAACGAGTGGAGGACAGGGGAGCCTCTTAAAGAAGAACTTACAGGTCTGTGAGAGCCAGAAATCTTGCTTGTTTGTAGGTGACCAAATATTTATTTTACAGAGGAATTTACCAATTAATTAATTAAAAATCCTACAATGTGATTTTCTAGATTTTTTTTTCCTTTTTTGTCTCTCATAGTTGAGGTATACCTATGATGAAAATTACAGGCCGTCTCATCTCATCTTTTTAAGTGGGAGAACTTGCACAATTGGTGGCTGACTAAATACCTTTTTGGCCCACTGTACTGTATATATAGGTTTGATATTTGTAAATTTTCTCTTATAGTTTAAAATTTTCTTATTTGAAAACTCCGTGTATGACAAATAAAATTTTACGTTGGTGGGAATTAATCGGTTGGGGAAGCACAACACGGGAACAAAGGTAAGGGCACTCCTACGCAGCCCTTGTTCATTGCAACTCAACATGGCTTCCACTGAAATAAAATGTAACTTCCTTTTTGGGGGTTTGGGCGTGCTTATCGCATCGTGTTAGGAATTGGTTGAGAATTGGACACAGATGAAAGATTTTTTCTGCATGGCACTCAAAAAACCTACCACTGAGCCACCAATGCCCTAATGCCCAAAATTCCTCCACTATTATGTGAACGACTCATTGCCAGTTATCGCAAATGCTTGATTGCAGGTATTGCAGCAAAGAGAGCATAACCAGTCATTGGGTTTTAGAGGGTAATTACTTTTTCACATAGGGCCAGGCAGGTTTAGACACTTTTTTCACATAATAAATGATGTTGAATGAATGAATGCATGAATCATTTGAGACAAATGACAATAACAACAACAAAAACAATAATAATAATAATAATAATAATTAAAGCTGCAAGCAGCGATGATCGGGCCCACGCACGCGGGCGCAGTCCACGCGGGCCGTACGCTGACCTCCTGCATGTCGCCTCTGATGTTTGGCCTTGAAATTGAGCAGAACGACAGTCAGAAATAGGTAGAAACCAATCATTTCCTCATACCAGTTGGTGGCGCTATGACCGAGTTATCATGTTGCCATGTCATTGAGTTGACAATGTCAATGTCAATGATCCTGTAAAGTTTTGTTAAGTTTGGATGAAGTGTGTGAGAGAAACAGGCAAAAAGACATCCATTTGGTCCTTGACCCCTTAAGAGCATCGTGCAAAATTTTGAACTCGATACGGCAATTCCCCTAGGAGGAGTTCGTCAAAGTACGACGTGTGCAAAACGCAACATCTCGCAGTTTTCCAAAATGGCGGACTTCCTGTTCACTTTAGAGGGTACCCGTAGTAGACTTTTTTTCTCGGGCCGGGAAGATACATCAGTGTACCAAATTTCATGTCCGTAGGTCTTACAGGGAGCCACATCTCATTCCAGGGGGCGCTGGTGAGCCATTTGGCCACGCCTACTCACGGCGACAGTTTCAGACGTAAATTTTCGGCGGGGGAGAATTTTCCGGAAAGTTTGGTGAGTTTTCGTGCACGTTCAGGCACCCAAATTAGCAGTTCTTTAGGCACGCGAGGAATACAGAATAATAATAATAATAATTAAAGCTGCAAGCAGCAATGATCGGGCCCTCGCACACAGGCGCAGTCCACGCGGGCCGTACGCTGACCTCCTGCATGTGGTCTCTGATGTCGGCCTTGAAATTGAGCAGAACGACGGTCAGAAATAGGTAGAAACCAATCATTTCCTCATACCAGTTGGTGGCGCTATGACAGAGTTATCATGTTGGCATGTCATTGAGTTGACAATGTCAATGTCAATGATGCTGTTAAGTTTGGATGAAGTGTGTGAGAGAAAGAGGCAAAAATACATCCATTTCCTGTGAGGCGGGGGAGGGTGAAATTCGTGGGGGCGCCACAGGCAGACCATGTGACCCAGCTGAAAGCTTCTGATAACTTTTTGTCCCTGATCCCTTACGAGCGATCTGAGAAAGTTTGAGCTCGATCGGGCAATCCCCCTAGGACGAGTTCGTCAAAAGACGACGTGTGCGAAACGCAATCTCTCGCAGTTTTTCCAAAATGGCGGACTTCCTGTTCATCGTAGAGAGTACCTCCAAGAGACTTTTTTTCCTGTGGTGAGGAGATACATCAATGTACCGAATTTGATGGCCGTAGGTCTTACAGGGACCCAGATGACGATCTAGGGGGCGCTGCAGAGACATTTGGCCACGCCCACTAATGACGACAGTGGCATGAGGGAAGGTGTGCATGGGCTGATGTAAATCTAGAGTATGAGTTTGATTGGAGAAGGATTGTAAGAAATACAGCAACTTTCTCTATACTGTCGACGTATCTGATTTGCGGCCCCGCCCTGGCCAGACCGTAGAACTTTGATACAAGCTTTTGATAACTTTTACTCACCAGTGTCTTCAGGACCATGGGGCAAAATTTGGTACGTCTTGCATTATTTCCCTAGGAGGAGTTCGTTAATATACGACATGTGGAAGGGGGAAAATCAGGCAAAACACATTAGCTACTGCCAGTAGGTGGCGTTATAGCTATATGGTGAAAGTGGCATATCAATCTGTTCAGACTCGAACGAATATCATGACTGTAAAGTTTAGTCCACATTGGAAGAAGTATGTGAGAGAAAGTGGCAAAAATGCATCCACTTCCTGGGCGTCGGGGGAGGGTAGAATTCGTGGGGGCGCCACAGCTAGACCATGTGACCCAGTTGCAAGCTTTTGATAACTTTTGGTCCTTGACCCCTTAAGAGCATCCTGAGAAATTTTGAAGTCGATAGGGCAATTCCCCTAGGAGGAGTTAGTCAAAGTACGACATGTGCGAAAGGCAACATCTCGCAGTTTTTCCAAAATGGCCGACTTCCTGTTCACTTTAGAGGGTACCCGTAGTAGACTTTTTTTCTTGGGCCGGGAAGATACATCAGTGTACCAAATTTCATGTCCGTAGGTCTTACAGGGAGCCACATCTCATTCCAGGGGGCGCTGGTGAGCCATTTGGCCACGCCTACTCACGGCGACAGTTTCACACGTAAATTTTCGGCGGGGGAGAATTTTCCGGAAAGTTTGGTGAGTTTTCGTGCACGTTCAGGCACCCAAATTAGCAGTTCTTTAGGCACGCGAGGAATACAGAATAATAATAATAATAATTCCTTCGGTTACAATAGGGCTTCGCACCATCGGTGCTCGGGCCCTAATAATAATAATAATAATAATAATAATAATTCCTTCGGTTACAATAGGGCTTCGCACCATCGGTGCTCGGGCCCTAATAATAATAGGACACAACAAATATAATTTATTCATATGTTTAAATTAAAACAATCAATTTAACAATTTTTTTTATTCTTTATTTCATTTGAAATGTTTTTAATGAATATTAGTGTTTTTTATTAATCACTTTGCAAGCAAGAAAACATCATCTGAAGAATGGACATAGATAAAACTGTCAGTTTGGCAACTGTTACGATATTGAGTTTATTTGTTTGATTTTGTGTCTGGTTATGTGTGCTTTGTCTCTGTTGGTGTGTCTGTGTGTGTGTGTGGGGGGGGGTATCTTCCCTTGTTGTTGCAGGTCCCACCCTCTTCCATGTGCCTGCAATCTATTGGTTGCTGCCCTGCCTGTCCTTTGTTGGTCCCGCCTCCTGCCGCATGATTGGGGATCCAAGAGACCAGACCTTCAGACCACAGTGTTATAGACGGTGTTTTTGCTTACTGTTTTCCGATGACTATTTGTAAAATTATATTGTGTATGACCTTGTGCTACGTTTCTGACTACGTTTTTGTGTATGCCTTTCTTTGGTTTTTGTTGCCGGGTTGTAAATACGTTTGGTATATATTTGCATATAGTTTTGTAATTAGTGTCTTAGTAGGGAGTCGACGCCATTTTGTTTACATCCTGTTTTCTCTTCAATTGTGGTTAGCAAGGGATTAAGGGAAGAATTTTGTATTTCTTTTTCTTTAGTTTTGGTGCAGGTTAGTTGTTTCACTTTGGTACTAGGTAGAGCGCATTTTGTTTATTGTTTTGGCCTTGTCGGCTTCTGAAGCTTACAGCCACCTTTTGGTGATTTGCTTATTCACCTTTTGTAAATCAACACTAAGCAAACGCACTTTTGGTCTCAGCCCTTTTTTTCTTTTCTTTTTCATTCCTGTTACGGCCCGACCTAGACCGGGGCATAACACAACATTATGATAATTGTCCAAACTAAATGAATGCACATAATATTTGTGTGATATTATTGTATGCTTTCCAATAATAATGAAAATATGTTATTTCTGCTGATTATATTTAGAAAAAAAAAATACAAACTATACACACACACACACACACACACACACACACACACACACACACACATTGGACATCGTATTTGGACTGTGTTAGGAAACTGGAGGAAAAGTGGAGGAAACCCATCATAGGGGAGGCTGATGATAGGTAAGGGAATCAGTGGGTGGGTGCGTGCTTTTTAGGTCCAGTTTAATGGTACTCGGGGCAGCACTGGCAAAGGTTTTTTTTTCTCTCTGAGGTGTCGGCCGGTAGGATGCAAATGTGCCATGTGCTTTACTCTAGCCATCTTTTCTTGTGGCACCACCAGCAGATCACACTGTTCTCTCTGTGGAGTTGTACACAAGAAAGTAGGAGGCTGGTTCGGTTATTTCACCGCCATTGTCTTTTCTCTCTATCTTGTGCACTTGACTCCAGCAGTGCTTTAAGTAAGTGTCTTCCCTCTGGAGCTGCACAAAATTTCCATTTACCTGCTGAAACAGGGAAAGAAACGGGTTAGAGAAAAAAACAGCCTCACCCTCTGCTTTGGCATCTGCATGGTCGTTCGGGTCTGGGCCGGCCATCAGGGGTTGGAGGACACTATGCTTTCTCACTTGCTTTTTTTCCTTTCCTCTCCTCCTCAGTGGCAGCCGCCTGGCCCAGTCTTTCCCTAAAACAAGAGGTACAGTGATGGTACACCAGCAGTCATGATTCAGGTTGCAGGAATTTCCCAGGGAGAGAGAGACTGCAGCATGCTATGATTTCTTATTTTAGTTGGTCATAGTCATCCACTTCCTCTGCCGAGTGCAAAGTAGGCTCGCTGAGCATCTCCCATGTGAAGGGGAATAATGATGCCACTCCCATCTCGCCTCGGCCATCCTTCCTGCTCTGCTGACCTCTTGAACATCTTGAGAAAGCCTCAATGTTGTCATGAGGAGTGAGTTTGGTTAAGAGGTGCATGGGTCCTTGCATGGGACATGCAGCAGCACTTCCCTTCCTCCATACTGTTGTAGGCATGTGAGCCCTGCTGTGGTCGCCTGGAGTCCCAGAGTTAGATGCTGTTGTAACAGCATCTTTTGTTGAATACTCATTTGCAGCAAATGTCCCAGGTATTGTTCCAAGGTGTCTTAAGCATTCTCCAGCAGTGTAAGTGGGCAATGAATGAAAGACAGATGCCACAAGTCAGTTGTTGCAATGCGAAAAAACAAAAAGTATTTTATTTTCACTTTTGGTTTTGAAAAAACATGCAAGAGAAAAGAAGAAAAAAGAGTCACTTCTGACTCACTTCTAAGTTAGGTTGTATAAAAGCTGGGAGGTGGATGCCCCCGTGCAGATGAGTCAATCTCTGGGTCACTGCAAGGTTCACAGACAGATACGGCACTGTGATGAGCCATACTGGACAAGACGGAAAGTGAATGAGCCATGGGGGTGGGCGAGCACCGGCTTATTGTGGCCCCGCCCCTTCACACACCTGCAGAAGGGGAGGCCGCCTATATAGGGAATATAAAATAGAGGCTTAGTCTAAATTAAAGATAATAGTCATAGACACACAGGTTTATGATATATTTGCCTTAAGGGTTCTTGAAAAATTGTCTGACCATTATCTTTAATTATATATTTTTAATATCTTATATTATACAGTATATCTTAAATTATGTTACAAAAATGTCAGTGTTTGTCCATAAATGTAATCAATAAGCACAGGACATGATGTTAAACTGTCCCTAGTGCCAAAGAAAGAGGGAAGGTGGTGAGCGCTTCCACAAGCTTTTCTTGATGAACATTTATGACAATTGAGATATGGACTATAATGTGTTTGGTTTAATCTGTGTTTGGTTCCTGGTTGGACTTTGGTGAAGTGGTGACTCTTATGCCTGTTTAAGATCCTGTGCCTTTCCTGAGTCTTTTCCTGGCTTAGGCTGTGGAATTTAAAAATATGTATATGAGTGAATCATCATATATGTTTGTTTAAATCCATTAAACTATACTATTATCTGTATTTACCCAGACAACCCTAGTTTAAATGCTTTTTATCCCAAAGTTACTTCCAGTCATCTTCATTTCTGCTAAAGTTTTAGAATCCTTTGCCATTTTACTTTAGAACTGAGTGGATAGATGCACAAAGGGGAAAGGGGTTAGTCAAAACCACAAATCACTAATGTATTTTATTTTGTCTAATAGTACAATTAGCAAAATGTAAAAAATAAATACATAAATAAAAACCATTTAGGCGAGGGCAAAACAGCCCACTGGTTGCTTATTCCAGCAAATTATGCTGTACAGCTTGTTATACTTGCTATGCTTGTCATGTAAAGAAAAGCTTCCCAGGATTGAACTTGGCATCTTGAGTCTGCACTCAAAACAGATTTTATTCATTGGGACAAAGGCATCATCTTTGTAGGTTTGTTTTTACACAGAGGAATTCCTTTAAACCCAAGGTCTGATTGCATGAGTCTATCTCTCCTTTTTTTTTTTTTTAAAGGAAAACTATTGGCCCATGTCTTTTCTCTCCTTTGATGTCCTTAACTGTGTATGCAGTTTGTTGCATATTGTCATTGAGAACCTTTAAATGTTGCAGATGTCTTGTTTAATAGCATTTTCATTTACGTTTGTATATATTTAACATTTGTGGAATAATTTATTCATTGTCAGTTCTTTGTAACCCTTCATAAGTCTTCTCTATGGTAAAATCTTGAGGACACTAAAATGTACAATATTTTATGTTGTAAAATATTGTACTACTGATTGCAAGGTCATGAGCTTAAAGTCCAACACTGCCATTTGAACCTTTGAGAAAAGCGTTTAACACTCCACTGCTGTTGAGGAAATAAAATAAATGTATGTTGCTCTGCAAATGGACAACTGCCAAAATGCAACAAATGTAAATGTATATATAATGTATAATGTAAGTGATAGCAGAAACATATCTTTGACCATTCAATGATGATCAATCGCCTGATCAAGATCAAGGCAAAACTCTAGATGAGGCTTTAAGTTTAAGCTTGATAAATCAGGTTCTTAGTACAATCACCCAGAAAGCCAGCAAAAAAAAGTATAATTTGAACATGTTTGAATTTTCATGTGTGTTCATCCATTCTAGCCAATCTCTTATGGGTGCATTTGGATTGTTTTACTCTCTTGTTTATCCACAATGCAACAAAATTTTGCCCAAATCATAGACTGCATAAGCAATCTACAGTCTAAGTAGAGTAGCATGTTGTTCATTCCCAACTTCTAAATGTCATCAACAGACTCTATTGTTCCCTTAGACTTCTCTGAATAAAAGAGAACAAAAGATGAAACTTTAGTTTTTCTGGTTCTCTGTCTTTTGTGGCATTTCTTCCTTTGAAGTTCTGCCATTTTACGTCTTATGCATGACATCTTTTGAAAGCTCAGTTAATAAAGATAGAGTCTGGTTCATGGAATATAATTGCCTTTTTTTATTTCACAAAGTCACACAAGATTGCTGGATGAATTATATGTGTCATATTTGGCATGATAATGTGCTAGAGTACTTATTAACACTGCATTATGTAGGCGGTGATTGTCAGAGTGGTGACACTTGTTTCAAGAGTTTTGGATTCTCTCATTCCTCTACATTGGATATGTCAGTGGCAGATTCAGAGAGGAGTGATCGATCCCCCTGGCGCCCCTGGGAACAAAAAGCATACAACAAAGCCTCAAAGGTGCCTCCATAGTAAGGCAAATGTGATAAAATACCCATTTGAGTTTCCCCTCAGTATAACAAATGTGATAAAATGCCCTTTAATATGCCCCCACAGTAAAGCAAACATGATAAAATGCTCTCTCTAAGGTGGCCTCACAGTAAAGTAAAAATGATAAAGTGACATCTAAGGTCTGCACAAAGAAGAAAACATATCAAAGTTCTGTAATGGCCATATTAATTATGAGTAAATCAGGTAGTGCTCCAGAGTATCTTTTTATGTGATAGTACAGAATGAAGTGCCCTCATTGGTGTCTTTCAGCAAAAAAAAATGTGATAGTGCCCTATTAAATACCCCCATAAGCAAGAAGCAAGAGATTAAAATGACCTTTAGATTAAGATATAATGGCGTGCACCAGTGAAGGACCTGGGAAAAAAATAAACAATGAAAGAAAAACATTGTGAATATTACTATGTCTTATAGTTACTATGTCCTATAAGATGTTGTTACAATGGACTAACTGGCCATTATGGTAAAAAGTGATGCCAACAAAACCTTCTTTAGGTCGTATAGTTGCTCCAGCACTTACTATTGGACTAAGCCACACCTTCTTTAGATTGTATATATTTTTTATCATTGCTATATTTTTTAAGATTGTTATATTGCTCATGTCACCAGCAGCAAACTTCCCCGGTTATTGTGAGAGGACTGAATACTTACCAGTATCATACTTTCACTATGAAACATGCTGGTGGTCCTTATAAATGCATGCACATAACATCACATGAAAAAAAAAATCAATTAATAAAAATATGATGATGATGATGATGATGATGATGATGATGATGATGATTATTATTATTATTATTATTACGACTAATAATAATAATAAATGAATAAATAAATAAATTAAAACACAACAGCAATTTAACAAATATTTTAGCGAAAAGCTGAAAACATGGTAAAAAAAAAAAAAGTTGTTGTTTTTGGAACAGGGGCTTCTTTCTTGGAAAAGCAGCCTTTCCGTCTTTGGCAATATAAAACTCACTTTCCAGTAGACATTTTCCATGGTGTTTCAGAAGCTTCCGGTTCATGGCAGGCCTGTGCCTTGTAGTTTCTGGATTGTTTCTGATTATCCAAACCAATTTTCTCTCAACTAAGCAGTTTGAGCAACATCCTGAATCTTCTTCCAGACCTTGACAAAGTGGCTCCACCTCCCAATAACTTGTATTTATGTACATTTGTTTCAGCTGATCTCAGAATCTACAATGGTTTAGAAATGGTCTCAAAAGACATTGATTACTTGTGTAAATCTTTCCTTTCTCAGATCTGCACTGAATGCCTTTCCTACTGTACTATCTGGTCAATCCAATGAATACCCACAGGGTTACCAACTGTAGTCATTCTCTAACAATATGCTAAATGGACAATGTATCTATTTATTTATTGTCCTTTTTTTTGCCCTTGCCCCTCAGACAACATGCGACCATTATTGTGTCATGGTTTTTTACATTGTTGGTTTTATCAGCTATGTGTCAAAGATAGTATTCCAAATGCAATAATATCCATTTATAAAACACACAAAGCTTAAGTGCCTTAATCTTTTTTCCCCTCTTCATTGATAAATGAGAAATATTCATTGCAATCATAGAGTAGATTTAGTAGGGATTGCTTTCCACCACGTGTGTCAGAGACAAGCTGAAATTTTATGTGTACATTAACAGAAGGAAGAAAGATCCTGCTGTGGCCAGGTCTTCATTTTTTTATATAATAGTTTTATTTTTGTGTTTGTATGCAGAGTAAGAAATATAAAAATGCAAAGAGAACCATGAGCTAGAAAGACCACTGACAATGTAAGGATACAGTAGAATAGACGAGATATCATCTCTCTTCCTTTCTCTGTGTGTCTGTGTGTGGATGTAATATGCTACGATCTTTTCCTGTGAGTCCCTCTGTGCTGGGGTCTGCTTTTGGCCAGCTGGAAATGTAATAAGAGCAGGCCTTTGGGCAGGATGCATAATGTGGTTTCCATTCTCTCTCTCTCTCTCTCTCTCTCTCTCTCTCTCTCTCTCTCTCTCATACTCTCTCTCGCTCTCTCTCTCACTCTCTCTCTCATCTATAGCAGGCTCATAAAGCATCTGCAGGACTTGAGCCAATTTCATCAGCACCTCTCCTCTCTTTTACTTACTCTTTGCCAGGCTTCTGTCTTACAGTAATAAGTGGTCACAATAAGCACTGTGTCGTTTCTCCTTCTACCACCTGTGGTCATTGCATCTCTCTCTGTCCACATACCTGCCGTTTACATACTTTCCCTTTCTCTTCCCCTGGTTAGGAAGCAAACTTCTTCTCCTTTGACTTACTACACCTTTTGCTTGTGTTCTCTCCAGTTTCCCTGAGTAAATATGAAACCACAGCACATCAGTGGCTCATTTCCCTGCAGTGTCATTATCGCATTCATGCAACTGTGCCTTACAGGTAAATTTTTTCTTCTGTATTTTGTATTATTGCTAAGTGTGCTGAAAGAGTAGATGTCCTGTCTCTAAAAATGTACATAGTTACAATGTCACAATCATGGGCAAGGATCAAGGCTCACCCATGCCCATGAGAACAAATGGCTAGTCTGTCTTTTCCAATCCCATTTTTTAACCCCCCATTGTTTGAATGAACAAGTAGTCACACAAATATGACATGTTTTAACCCAGACAGTATAACTAAGACGTATCGATGTGCACACACATAGCTTTTCAGAGGACAGATGTGTCTACATTAGAATCAGATAAATGTCATTTGTAATTACAAACCAGAACCGTCATGACATGCAAAAAAAATTAAATAAAATAAATAAAAAGACAAACAAACAGAATTTAATACTGTGGCTAGTAATGGGAATGCAGCCATACAGTAGACTAGAACTACTGCTCTAACTTTAAAAATAATAATAAACTCATTAAACATTGTATTTTAATGATGATGCCTCTCAAACTAATTATACATAAGAGACTCTCAAGGTGCATTAATGGTAATTTGTTAAATCTGACTGCTCCTTTTTCAATGTACAAAACTAGGTTTGACACAGAATATGAAGAATAAGAGGAATTAAATATTATATTGTGAGAGCAGGGATGGGTTTTAGCAAAACCCAAAACTTTAAGCAAATACTAGTTTATCAGTAATAGATAGGTTTATTGTTAGAAACACCACATATATGTAATCTGGCTGCTTGCATGTTTATAAAGTGAGAATTCATTTTAAAAAATCAGCATTTTGTAATCTGTTGTAAAGCAGCATGTATATATCTGTATAGCTCAATAATGAAACTATTAGGGTCAAGCAATGAATTATATCATAATACATTGATGACATCATAAAAATGATGTTAACTGTTACACACACACACACACACACACACACACACACACACACACACACACACACACACACACACACACACACACACACACTTAAAGGGAGGCAGATTTGCGAGAGCATTTGTGGGAGGTTTTTTTGAGGCTGATAATAACCAGGAAGCTGAAACTCTCAGTACTGTCCAAGAATGTGTCTGGGATTCATTGTCCAAAAAATGCCACTGTGTGTGTACGTGTTTGTGTTTTCACACAGCACTAGTTATGACAGACTTCAGGAGTTTTGATCAGCTTTAAAGAACAATAAAAATAAGGAGGAATTCCTGTTGGTGCTATCGTAAGTGGGATTGAAAAATCTGTCACACACCTCCTACACTTTCCTTTTAGTTCTCCTGTATTTTTTTACTACTTTGTTATTATCTAGTCCCCTGAATTCAACATTTGTGTAATGCAGGCTCTTTAAATGCACAAACTTTCAGCATTACCTGCTCCACAAAAGCGAGACCTAACCAGTAGTATTCATTTGGTGGTTCCCTTAATGGTCTGTGGTCTATGGACAGCAATTGTGTGTGTGTGTGTGTGTGTGTGTGTGTGTGTGTGTGTGTGTGTGTGTGT
>JAAGKR010008971.1:0-28587 GCA_011419295.1 Clarias macrocephalus | reverse complement strand
TTGTATTTGCTCGAGTCTCATGACTGCCAAGACGAAAGACAGAACGCACACACATTCTTACACACACACACACACACACACACACACACACACACACTTGTATTTGGAGTTTTTAAACCCTCTTAAATCTCACACTAACCATTCCTCTTCCTCTCTGCAAAATAAAGCTCATGGTATTTCATAAACACTTGACTTGCTCGGCCATCACAGTACTGTGTGGCCTCACACACACACACACACACACACACACACACACACACACACACACACACACACACATATGCACACATTTTATCAAAACTCCATTAACTCTCTAATAAACGTCTTCTAAATGTTTTGACCTCAGTGCTGTTGAATGCTCGACTCTGATTGGTCCTTCAGTATCGATTATTTTCCTATAAGCGCCAATCACAGTGTATAAAGTTATATAGAAAGAGTTTAAGAGGTGTGGGTCATCATGGGGGGGGGGGGAGGGGAATGAAATCTCAGCGACATGGTGCTGTTGGTGCAAGTAGAAACTTCTTTCTAAAATTCAATTGTTTTTTTCAACATGACTATGTTCTCCATATAATCAGCCATTAATGTTCATGCTGGCTCTGATGGAAAAGTGTCAGAAGGAGTTTGGGGGTGTATGGGGCTGCGTTGCTGCACATTGGTCAGTGTGCCCACGCCAACCCGTGTCCACCATCAAAAGCTCCTGCAATGCGCACATGAGCATCAGAACTTGACCACGGAGTGATTCTGTCTTTGTTTTTGTTTTTTTTTGCATCATGTGGACAGCCGGTGCATGTGCATGTGTATCGCTTACCTGGGGACGAGATGGCACCAGTAAGCACTAAGGGAAAAAAGCAGTGTGATGCTCTGGGCAATGTTCTGCTGGAAAACCTTGGGTTCTCGCATTCATACAGATGTTGCTTTGACACCTACCTAAACATTGTTGCAGAGCAAGTTACACCCTTTCATGGAAACGGTGTCCCCTGACTGAAGTGGCATCTTTCAGCAGGATAATGTGCCCTGACACACTGCAAATGTTGTTTACGCTTTACGGAACAAGGAGTTCCTCTATCTCCATCTGATCCAGCGTCTGTGGGACATGCTGGAAACACAAGTTTGCCCCATGGAAGCCCTACCTCACAGCACTTCAATTTTTGCTGCCAGATACCACATCATGCCTTCAGAGGTCTAGTGGATGGCGTCCATACATCAAAGGGTCAGGACTGTTTCAGTGGTATAAGGGGAACCTACACAGCAGCTTGTTTCAACGTTATGGCCCATTGGTGTGTGACAAATAGCACGATTTCTTCACAATCAATTCAGGTTCACACTATCGATCTACTTACCTACACGTAAATTCGTATAGTCAGTAGTCTGAAGTAGACGTTTATAAACACGGAATTTCTTATAACGTATCCAGCACAATGAATCAGGTCCTAGTGTGTGAGAGTTTCAGTATTTTATTGGTCGCCAGGCTTTAAGTTATGCTTGTTAGCATAAACCTTTCTATAACGCGATTAATTTAATATTCCTTTAGCTTCACTACGATCTGTGATTATTTCTCTTGTATGAAATTAGACGCCATCTTTAATTACGCCTATCTCACGTAGCGCTAAAGCAAACCAATCTCGGCTCAACAAACAGATGATAAGTGACAGATCGCCTTGTTTTTGCCTCGGAAGCCGTAATTCCCCGGGTCGCTCTAGAGGAAATTGCAAGAACAGTCTGTCTTTATAAATTCCCCTCAGTCACAGTGTTTATGACATTTCGGTGAAATGAGAATTTTTATAACATGCATACGAGTTCCCGGGCTCTTAGCTTAGCTAGGCGGTTGCCAAGCAAATACTGCAAGAGCTTTTACAGTAACTGTGTAGACACAGTCCAACATGGCGCCTGAGGAAATTGGCTATGATTGGACGTCATTGCAGGGTTAACAGGTGTGATTGAGCTTTATTGCTCATAGCAGCGTAAACAGTAGCATGTACCAGGGGGTCATAAACATCAGAGTGACACCCAGCAGGGGTGCGAAACAGTGCAGGGCGAATTTCTTTTTTGGTTTAATATAATGTAGATTTATTTCAGGGACGTTACTAAAATGTTGCTAATATTTAAAATCTAACCACTGGTACAAGACATTAGGTCTGAATGTGCTAAAACAAATAAATACACAAGTTTCACAAACCTTTAGGATCCCACAAAGTCGGATTTACTTTCTCTCTTTTATTCTCTTTCATTTTTTCCTCCCTTTTTCTATTCCAAAAAATGTTTTTCTGCACATCCGAATAAAGATTACTTTTGTTTGTTTAAAGTCTGCTTACAGATTGTATTTAAAATCTTTCACTTCATGTTAGCGTTAGTTTCATTCATGTCAAAGTCAAGTTTTGTTTTACTTTGTTTTGTTTGTTTTACTTGTATTTGAAAAACAACAACAACAAAAGACCACCTTCGAGACATCTCGTTTAATTAACCTCTCACTTTATTATTAAGAAATGGAAACAGACTACGTGAGCGAAGCAGAAAGTAAACACTGCGCGTGGACGCCTGAGACTCGTCACCAGCTCTCCGGCAGCGGTGCATGTGCGCCGTTCACACGTATTATGACAGTTGGCTCCGAACCTCTGGTGTGTTTGGACAGAGCTGGAGCAAACTCATGCCCTCTCGATTGGTTTGTTTTTTGTTTTTTCTTTGGTAACTCGAAAAACTGCATGCTGTAAAACTATATTTGTAATACTGTAGAGTTGAAAAGGGACACAAAGTATTTCATTCCCATTGGGAGTATTTGTTGCGGTGTCTAAAACAGGTGGCAAAGGAGATGCGCAAAATTTACAGCGCAGGATGAGGAAATGTTTGGCTTTTACACTTTCCACCGCTGGCTGAAGGACAGGCAGACTGTCGTCTCAAATGGTAAGTATAAACAACGTATTTTTCAAAAAGTTTCCGCATGATTACCAGAATCCCAGCCTTCATCATATGGGTTACATATTTGTTACATCCATCTACGAAAAAAATTTTTAATCTGCATCTTTTAAGGTAAAATAATTTAAAAAAAAAAAAACACTTCCCATTGGACTTGCATCTTCAACAGTAAGCCGTAATGTCATCTTTTGATTGTTTTATACTATAGATAAAATTTTCATGGCTTGTGGCTTATGAAATGAAAATATACATGTACACTTTACACTTTACACTCAGAGATAAAACAGAGAAATAAACTTTTCACAAAAAATATATAGATAGTTACACTTATCTACATTTTCTTAAAATAACGTTACAACAAAGCAAACCAAATATGAGAATATTTTAAACAAATATTTATTTTTCTACTGGCAGAGTTTTGTTTATTTTTTTGTTTGTTTGTTTGTTTTTTTTCTAAAAGAACCAAAGTCTTTAGCAACAGAACAATAAATTTCTCTTATAATATTGGTAGCACTTATAGAATATAGAAACTTAATAATCTTATATTTGTTTTGGTGTAAATTTTTATTTTAATATATATATTATATACAGGTAGGTTTCAAGAAGATTTTTTACTGCTAGGATTTTGCAGTAATACCACATGCATGTAGTGTATATTTAAAGCTCAGCTCTAAAATGTTACCACATTCTGTTTATGTATACTTAAATAAATTAAATAAGCGTGGTATAATTACATTTCAAAATACAAAAGATCATCAACAAGGAAGAGTGTGATTTGGTACTATTTTTATCTGTAGAAAATAGAATATGTCTATATATATATATATGGTATATATACTTACATGTACTATATATAAGTGTCTACAGAACATCAGACCTGTGTTTGGTTGTGGTTCAAGGTGGAATCATTTTGTATGTTTTAGTCAAATATTAGATGACTTGTTTTGCACGATATGAAACGAGAAAAAAAGAAAAAAGGGGTTGAACGGGACTGAATTAAAACCATTTTGATCCTAAAATATAAGCCTGTCTCTGAAAGGACAGGACGCATGAATCATGTGAGAATGTTTGAAATGGCATTAGCTACAACACGGCTGTGACGAAGCAGAAGACAAATTAACCATCACCCTGGAGTATCAACCCAGACGCACTCTATTCCGGTTAAATAAACCAAGCAAGGCAGAGGGTTTACTGACCCACTTCAGTGTCCGCTTTTGGGGAAAGGCATTTAAGCGAGCGCTGCAGCACTCCAATTTAGGAAACGACTTTAAAATCGGTTCGATTGTGTCACTTTTCTCATGACAGTTGCTGTTGTTTTTTTTTAAAACCCCCGTCACACATGAGTATGTGACAAAAAACACAGCCGTCTGATGTACACCGTGCGCACGGCGAGTAAAAAGACGTCACCGCCACGTGTGACGCTTATTTCCCACAGATGCTCACAGGTATTAAAAGGCTACTTATCTTAAAGCAAAAGTGGCGCGGGTTAATTCACGTCTGAGTCAACATTGATCCCTAGTACATCAAACAGACGGAGTAAACAGGAGACGCTCCATATTCTTAATGAGGTTTCGCAGAATTCATTTGAGAGACGGCAAAAAGTGACAGAGAAAGGATGCGGATCTGGGTTTCGTTTCAGGAGTTGTTTTGACAAGTTGTTTTGAGCGGCTGAAGCGGCAATCAGGCTTATCTAGAATAAGGTGATAACATGTATAGGTTAGGTTTATTGCCAGCTTAAGGCTATAAACCAAGCAAGCTCTGTATGTCAAAATACAGCAATATCTTTCATAGTTAGGACAGGCTCATGACATGCACGTTTTTAAAGTGAAACAAACATGGTATTACTTCTACTGAACTCATGTAACTGAGAGAATACCTCAATAATGAAAATAGGAGTTTGCTGCTCTTTAAATAGTTATTAGCTTAAATTAATGCAAATTAATAGTTAGATGATATGAGCTTGAAGGATGTTTTCAAATTCCAGCACTATCCATCTATCCATGTGTATTCAACCTCACTTGATACTTTATATAAGAGTGCAAGGAAAGGAAATCAATTACAAGACGTTACAAGCGTCCCAATTGATTGCATTAAAGATAAAACTTACCTGTTTTTCACATACTTTTCTTTCTTTCATCAGAAAAATGACAGATGATCACGATTTCCAGAAGCCAGTCACTCTGAAACTGTGACTCTCTAATCCTACTGAAGAATGAGCCTTTTCCTCAAAAGCTTCATGTTGCATCTTGGGTGGAAATATGAGCCACACCTGCGAATCCCAGGCAGCCAACGCGACGGTCGATCTAGGCCCTCTGGGGGGCCATCAGCCCTGGGAAGTGGTTCTAATTGTCCTTGTGACCGGGACGCTCTCGTTTATCACCATCTTGGGTAACCTGCTAGTGCTCGTCTCTTTCCGGCTCAACCGGCAGCTACGAACCATCAGCAACTATTATCTCCTGAGTCTGGCAGTGGCTGATTTAATCTTGGGCACAGTATCGATGAACCTCTACACAGCTAACATCATAATGGGCCGCTGGATGTTGGGACATCTTGCATGCGATCTCTGGTTAGCGTTAGACTATGTGGCTAGCAACGCTTCTGTTATGAACCTCCTAGTAATCAGCTTTGACAGGTACTTTTCCGTAACCCGACCATTAACGTATCGGGCCAAACGGACACCCAGAAGAGCAGCGATGTTGATTACGCTAGCATGGGTGGTATCATTTGTACTGTGGGCCCCTGCAATCTTGTTTTGGCCCAATTCAGAAGGGGCATTGGAGGACAAAGTGAACTGCTCTATCCCCTTTCTAACAGAGCCTTCTTTAACCTTTGGAACAGCTATAGCTGCTTTCTACCTTCCTGTGAGCATCATGATCATCCTATATTGGAGAATTTACTGGGAGATTGAAAACAGGGCAAAAGGACTTGCCAAGTTTGTCGGCTCTGTTGGTAGCAGTCAGAGTAGCTCAGTGAAGGCAGCAAACAAGTGGTCCAACAGTACTCGGAGCAGTGTTAGCAGCTGCATTGAGACTCATCCCAGGACGGGTCCAGAGCTTGCCAGGAAAACATCAGTTGGGTGCTTTCCCGCCAGACAAAAACAACTTCCTTTGGTTCCAGGAAACCTATCCATGCCACCACCACCAAGTGAAATCAACTACAAGGAGGCGTGCAGCAGCAGCAGCTGGAACATGGAAGATGAGGACGACGACGACGCTGCGACGTCTTCGACGAGTGAGGAAGAGCAAAGACAAGACAATAAAGCAACGACGCTGTCCACATCAAACCCTGCCGTGATCAAGCTCAAGGATCTGCAAGGAACATCAGAGTATCAGCAGGAACTTCCAGCCTTAGCTGCCCAAGTTGCAGATCCATTATCAGGCCAACCCTCCAGACATCTTCCACTGAAAAAGAACAGACTGCAGGACCTCAGCCTCCACAAACAGCCCAAGACCAAACGGCGAATGAACATGATTATTCGAGAAAAGAAAGCAGCTCGGACGTTGAGTGCCATCCTGTTGGCCTTCATCCTAACGTGGACTCCGTACAACATCATGGTCCTGGCTTCTATTTCGTACTGCGTTCCTGAAAAGTTGTGGCATCTCGGATACTGGTTGTGCTACGTCAACAGCACCATTAACCCCATGTGCTACGCTCTGTGTAACGAGTCGTTCCGAACCACTTTCAAAATGCTGCTACTTTGCCGCCGCGACGATGCCAAAAAGTGGCAAACGAGTCCGCCGAGCCGTCGTGCTTCAGTGAGGGCAAATAAGTCATGTAGCACAGTGTGATGTACAAACAATGTCTATGGGCAATATTTATGCAGTAATGGAGAGGGAACCCTGAAGCTGGTCTCTAAACATGCCCTTTCAGTAGGTTACTCCGGTTGACCGGAAATCTGTAATTCCTCAAGAGTTTGCGAAAGGCATTAAAGTATTTTTAGTCCACAGCTTGTTTTGGATAATACTCATGTGTACAGTAATGTTTTTTGGCCTCCACATGCACTGAACATTTTTTTTTCCTTGTTTTTGGGCTCCCTACCAGATATAGACGACATGGAATATTTGGATATTTTTGGTCTGTTTATTGAAGCACTGCTATGTTATGTTTTCTGGAATACGTGCCCAAGTCCATTCCTCCAGCATCCTACAACGTATCTGCCTTGTGTCCTGCCTACCAGTTTAACGTCTCAGCCGCATGCCATTTAAAAAAAGAGGGACGGGGAAACGATGACTAAAAGAACAACCGCTGCTCTGTTTCCTATACACAGCCCCTTTGAACAATGCAGCCAGACTGTTCCACTGAGAGGACTTTTCCATCGGTGGTATTACTCGGGCTACAGCTCGTTCATTGTTATGGTATAAAAAAATATTTAAGGAAAATGCATTATGTACTTTACGGCTTTACGGTTACTGTTTATGTTCATTATAAACTATAAAATTCATTTTAAAAACTCAGTGATTTAAAGATCAGTGTTTGCTTTCCCCGTCAGAATAAATGAGAATGAATTGACTCAATCATATATATATACATGTATATACATATAGACAACTAATTAACTAAATCTGATTATTAAATATGGCAATTATTAATTAGCAAATCAGTTATGAAGCATGCTGTGTAGAAGACTTAATTATTTCATTTAATTTTTACAATTACAGATTTTTATACAAACATTATATGGTCAAAAGTTTGTGCACCCTTTACCATGACACCCGCATGTACTCATTAAACATCCCAGTCCAATTTATTCCTTCCTTTGTAAACTCTTCCGGGAAGGCTTTCCACTAGATTCTGTGAGAATTTGTGTTTTTATTACTATGATGTGTATATAACCAAAATGAGGATGGATTCCTGTTAGGTCTGGTTCCTCTCAGGGTTTATTCCCATTGTCATCTCAGGGAGTTTTTCCATGTCACTGTCGCCTTTGGCTTGCTCCATCAGTTGCAGTTTAGACTTCTTTTTTTTTTTTATCCACGTGTTCTAATATATTTCCATAATTTTTTGATTCTGTAAAGCTGATTTGTTACAATAACCATCGTTAAAAGCGCTATACAAGTCAAATTGAGCATTAGTGAGCTTAGGCTGTAATGTTGGGATGTTGAGGAGAGCTTCAGGTTCAGGGCTCTTTGGATTTGACCTTAACACACCTTTCCCTCATGAAGCTTGCGTTGTCATGCTAGAACAGGTTAGGTCGGAGGGCTCTTGGTTCCAGTGAAAGGAAATCATTTAGCTTTTGAGGTAAAAGTTTACAGTGTGAAGGTTCTTTTTTTTTTTTTTTTACTAGTTAGTACAGTATACTTTAATTGAAGGATTAACATCATGAAAAGAAATGAAAAGTCGCATATCTGCCTTTTTCTTTGACAAATGCTATATTCGCACGGGACTAGTATTATCTGGGGACCTTGTGTGATTTGTAATAATTGCGGAGGTTGTAGTCGATCTTAATCCCGTGTGAATCAGCGATGTCTGTAATTTGTAAAGTAAAAATTCCTCCGAATCAAAAGAGCGAAAGAGTAAAGAATGATTAGAAAGAGATGTATGGCATGTATACTGTAGATTCACGTCATAATTCCAGGTTAATGTGTTACAGAGAAATCAAGCGTAAAGCTCGAGCTATTAGATTTTAACCAGGTGAAATGTAAATGACGGGGCACAATAACTATATAATTTTTTTTGATCTAACCGGACATCCATAAATTCTTTCTCTGTCTCACACACAGTCTGTACACGCACACACACCCTCCCCTCCTGTTTTCATCAGAACAAACTCTTAAGACACACACATCGAGATATATACTGTATACCCAGGAGACAAGTCAGTAAATTCGAGTAAAATCAAAGGCTTCGCTTATCCCGTGCAAATGCGCCACACACGAAACTCGGATGTAACTCAAATAATACATATATTTTATACTTTTATACAGTTTTTTATTACAATTTACCTTAGATGTTAATAAAGTACTCTTATTTTTCAAACAACTTATCTATCTATCTACCTACCTTTAAACTCCTTCCGTTTCACTCCTCCTCCAAATGTGCCATTTTAGTGTCTACGTAAATGAGCTACTGTGTGCTGAACCAAAACCCCACTAAAAAACAGCAGAGCTGAGCAACAAGCTCAACAACTTTCTTATATTGACCTGGAAACATGAAAAAAGGGCAAAGATTAGGGACTGTCGTGTTTGTTCATGCACACTGGAAACCCACCTGAATGTATAAACATGACTAAAAAGAGGATTAGTACTTCAAAAAAAGTGGTACTTCAAAAGAACAGAGAAACAACATTATTTTTATGTGCAAGCATTTACATCCCACAGAGCCAGAAGTAAAATTAAAAGTCAAAAAAGTCGATGCAGCAGAGTGTAAATATAATAGTCAGTGCTAAATAGGTTTTATTTTCTTCCAAGAAAGAGAAAGAAATCATGATTTGTACCACAAAAGCAAAAACATTCCATCATGAACGAAACCGTTATTTCTTTTTTTTTTTTTTTTTTTTAAAGAAAACCTGTTTCCTTTGACAAAAACAAATACAAAAATGGCCACTGATCAAATAAAAACTCAATTAAAACAGCTGTACTAAAAATAAACAACAAAAAATGTGTTACCTTTAATTACTGTGTTGTTAAAGTGTGTTAGCTGACTACTGATCTAAGAGCAAAACTAAATATTACAAAACTTTCCCAAACAAACAAACAAACAAACAAAACCTGTTGAGTTTAAGGTGAGGCGAGCGTAAGCGCGGGTGTACTTTGATAAGTGGTACCAGGTAAACATGCATATGGTTAAACAGTTCTAACTGTAAATGACACTAGGATACGGTCAAAGTGACAGGTGCTGGAAGCAATACTCAGAAGTACTGCGGGTTGCCTAGGTAACCGCCTGGACAAAGAAAATAACACCGGCGTCGTCGTCTTGACAGACAGGACGTCATGTCCGTGCTTTTGTCCGTTCTTTTTTTTTTTTTTTTTTTTAAATCAGGCCGTATTGCATTTCATGCTAAACAGTGCGTCAGGACTGGATTAGCTAGTTCTGACAAGAGTCGGAAAAACGTACGAGGAACCAACCTGAGTAATGAGCCGAGTAACTCTCCGAATCCACGAATCGTTTTTTTTTTTTTTTTTTACGTTTTTAATAATAAGCCACAAAATGTCACAATGTCAATGTCCTGAGCCGTCTTGTACGCTAATACACTACAACATTTCACTTTATTAGATAGATCCTTGAGGAAGTTATATTTCACTTTCTAAACAAAGTAAAAGGAAAAAAAAATGTTAAAAAACTTTTAATTAAGTCATGATCGTCGACGAATCCGGCGATGGCGGCGAAGCGGACGCATCGATGGCACTGGCTGGGTGACGCTTGCGACGTAAAAGAAACACCGCTAAAATAGTAACCGGTCACTTTTTATTTATTTTTTTTAAGAATCTCATTATTATTATTTTTTTTAAATACATCACACCTTTATATGCTTTACAAATATATAAATATACAAAAAAGGAAAGAAAAAAAAAAGTAGACAGCTACCGTTTGTTTTTATTCAGAACAAGCATGCTGATTGGTTTCAACTATTGCTATGTAACCCGGTACGAAGAGTCGTCTCTACTGGCGGATATTTTGAGTTAGCGGAAGGACGCAGAGCGCTTTTATTAGACTTGCTTTTGCGGATTGGTCAGTTATCGGTGTGTGTTTGTTGTTGTTTTTTTTTAGTTAATAGTTGAAAACAAAAAGCAGAGGGTAGTTTAAAACTTGGAACTGTGTAACAGTCATATCGGGTTTAAACCTGTAGAGATGAGGGATTCGCTTCCCATTTGTTTTGCTTCGTCATCGTCTCCGCCCCGCCCCGCCCTCCCTCCCTCTTCCTTGGGTGAATAGGTTAATTGCATTTCTCCGTTCCCGTCATCTCTTTCTTTCTCTCTGTCTCTCTATAGATCTTCGCTCGCTCGCGAGGGAGGGGGGACCGGGAACGCGAAGCCAGTGTTGTTGTTGTTGTTGTTGTTGTGAGGCGGGTCCATCACGACGGCGGAGCGTTCTGGTTCTGGTAGATGGAAGCCTTCTCTTTCAGCAGTTCCAGACACAAGTGGCAGCTCCAGCTTCCTGCAGGGTGGAGAGAGAAGAGCAGCGTTAACTTGTAAAGGGTTGTGTGTGTTGGGGGGTTGGGCGCTGCGGGAACGCGTGTCTGTGTGCGAACCTTCGGGAGGCTCCGACATGGGCGGGTTGAGGCAGTACATGTGATAGCCGCGGTCGCAGTCGTCGCAGAAGAGCAGCTGGTCCTGTGGACGAGGAAGGGATTAACGAGGTCTTCACTCAGAATGCACCTGGATTACCAATAAACTAATGTAGATGTGTGTGCGTGTGTGTGTGTGTGTGTGTGTGCGTGTGTGTGTGAGCGGCGAGTGGACCACGCGTACGTCGTTCTCCGATGTCCCGCACATGTTGCAGCACTTGCACTCGATGCACTGCCAGCGGTACGTCTTCACCGCCGCCATCATCACCGGGGTGAACTGCAGACACGAGGGATGGCCTGAAGAAAAAAAAACACAGAAAATGTATATAAGAGCACTAAAAAAAAAAAATTTTTTTTTTCATGATCGTGATTTTAAAGGCGCAGAGACAAACACTGTTATATTTGACGTGTGAGATTAAGTACTCCTTAGGCGCAATTACGTTCTTTTGGCCACATGATGGCAGTGTTTGGAAAGGGGACAGAGATTTAGTCAAGTGGATTTTTTTTCTCCAGTAAAAAGAAGTCGTTTAGTTTTTGAGGCAAAAGTTTACAGTGTTCAGGTTCAGGTTTTTGTAGGTAGTGCAGTAAATTTCAACTGAAGGACGAGCATCATGAAAAGAACTGTAAAGTCGCACAACATTCTTTATGAAAAATTGCTTTATATTGTATATTCATATCAAAGTCATATAAGACTCACTTTGTCTGACTTAAGAACAAATCCGACTTACAAACGTGCTCCCAGATCTGGGATTTTTTATTTAAAAAAAAGAAAAAAAGAAAAAAAAAAGGTGTGTTCTTTTATACCGGAGCGTCCGCAGTCAGAGCAGGACACCAGCTCTTCCGACTGCCCCGTCTTCTGGTTCATGCTGGAATCGCCCAGACAGAAATCGCAGTAGTTGTTGGGCAGCGCCAAGCCATCGGGACCCTTCTTAGGGGCTGCGGAAATAAAGAGCAGAAAGGCAAGAGGGGCGGAGCTACGGTGAGGCGAACACACATTATAACAAGAACACAAGTCAGGATATTTAAAACTGCCTCTGACAGCAAACAAAACAACAACAAACAGCTCAGCACGAGCTCCTCACTCTTAGTATCCTCCGGTGGGGGCGGAGTCTGCACTTGAAGCTCCGCCTCCTCTTTGTCCTCGCCCTCCTCCTCGGCTAAATGAGAGTGGGTGTAATGGTAGCTCAGTCCGGGCCTGTTCTTGTAGCGCTTCCCACAGACTATACACAAACACACACACACACAAACCGATGACCTCATTTTTCACCCTTCACACACATAGTTACATGTAGACACACACACACACACACACACACGATTAAAACTGCCTACAGAAACCAATAATAGCTCTAAAGTCTAAAAGGGAGTTAAGGGTGGGCGCTTCTGTCAAAGGTCGTGGTTTCTATTTCTCATCTCTTTGGGATCAGCCGTCTGAGTCACGCTTACATACACACTCTCACACACACACACACACACACACACACACAAAACTAAATTCACCACGCATTATTATTATAATTATTATTATTCCACATTCATACTTTTTATACTAAGACAGAACAAAAAAACAAGACATGGAATAGCAAAAAAAAATCAAGAGAAAAAAAAAAAAGAGGACATGGGACCTAAGTCAAGTTTTGCGAGATCTCGCAAAAACTTGACACTTCAGCATTACTGGTATAGTAAACTTGTATTGCAAAAATAGACACGTGCAAAAATACCTAGAGTGTGAGAGGTTCAAATTTAGCTTAGCGTATATTCACCCCTGCTCCCCACCCCCTACAAAAATAAAGTTTATAATAAAACTCAACATGATGCTACCAGCGTCACGCAGTTCGTACAGCTACGAAAGGGAGGGGTGAATACTTCTAAAAGTTCAAGCACTAAAACATAATCAAGTCTGATAAGCATTCACTCTATCCCCCCCCCCACACACACACACACACAAATAAATGACCAGGAGTAAGGCAAAATAAATAAATAAATAAATAAAAGTTAAGCAGAGGTGCTATTTCAGTCGAAGTGCAGGAGAAGGTGTGATGAGCGACAAAACACAAACAGGAGGTGAAACAGAGAGACGAGGGGAACAAAGGGGGGGGGGGGGAGATCCGAGAGGTTTCGAAATGTTTGAACAAAGCAGGCATCGGATTAAATCCGGGATCGGATCGGGGTGAGGGTTAGATGATGTCGTGCACAAACACACACTGCAGATGTCCCGTAACTGAGAGAGCAAAATATCCCCAGACGTCGATTGGCGGGCGATTGGGAAACGGTCTCTGGGTTTGTGTTTCCTGTCTGAGCATGTCCAAGTAAAAGTTACTGATCTCAGGGCAAATCAAAGTCTGAGCTCTGCTGTACTGGAACAATCCTGAGATACTTCGGGACACGTGTGGTTGTTGGAAAATTATGAGAACGCTGAGAAACTGTTAGTTACCATTTTTCAGCTTGTACCATGACATTCATCAACATCATTTTTCTACTTTTTATTATTATTATTATTATTATTACTATTATATTATTAAAGAACAAATACAAAAATGAAAATAATATAAGAGAGAGCTAATACATCATTTAAATCCCATGGTTTTGTTTTACTTATAGTACGAATTCCTTTTTCCTATAAACATCATTATTATATTATTATTATTATAATATTTATCTTATATCCACGTTTATTCTTGTAGCTATAAACATCACTCCCTCATTTTAACAGTTGCGCCCCGAGAAGCGTCTCAAAGCATTACCGTTATAAGTTAACAAGTTTAATTTAACCTTAACGTGACGCTGAAATTTACAGAGCCACTTTATGCGTGGGGAAAAAAAAATTTAAATAAATTTAAGAAAGGAAAAAAAAATGGGGCATGGTACATGAGTGAATTTTTTTTTTATCTGAGAAAAAAAAAAACACTAAACATAGGACCCAAGTCAAGTCTTTTCAGCGTTACTGATTTAGTTGACCCTAGGCATGGAGAGTTTTACGGTCAGCTTGGCCTAAAACAAAGACATTCACTTTGTACTCAGAGCTTGTCCTTTGTCTCTCTTTTTTTTTTTGTTCCTCCCACAGTTTTTTCCCCTCTCTTAGCTTTAAACCTGTGCGTGATTTGCACACCCTATGTTCTTAAAAAAAAACAAAAAAACAAAGGAATAAACAAACAACAATGAATGCATGTGTTTAAAAAAGAAAAAAAAAACACATTCATTCACAAATCAAGCAGCGAGCAGAGGAAGGCAGTGGAGAGAAATCAGAAACAAGAAGTGAAAGAGAGAGAGAGAGACCGAGAGAGAGAGAGAGAGAGATGTACCTCGTTCGGAAGTTTTTGAAATGTGCTTTTGTTTGATAGAGTCTGAAAGAGAAAGAGAGAAAAAAAAAGAAGAGAAAGAGAAAGAAGAAAGAATGAGGGAAAGAAATGACAGACTCACAGATTGACACTAAAAATCAGGAAAATAAAAGTAAGAAGTAGTCGAATGAAGTCCTGAAAGTCTGAAGAGAAAAAAAATCAGAAACGTTAGCGCAGGAAGATCGCCGGGAGATCGGGAGCGCCGTGAGGACAAAACAAAAAAACTACACAGAAAAGCGAGAATGAACGTGAGTTTTATTAGAGCGTCACATCAGAATAAAAGATAACGTGATCTGGAGATTGTTGATGCTGGATCTGAGTGTGCGAGAATAAAAAAATAAACAAACACTAAACTGGTAAAATAATAAGAAACAAAGGATACAGCGAGATTGTGTGCTTTAATCTGCGCTACATTTCCCAGCATGTTGTGCATGTGCCTGTGTGCGCGCGCGTGTGTATGTGAGACTCACTGTCGCAGGCGTACGGTTTGTCCCGATCCTCCAGAGCGGCTGCGGCGTCCAGCTTCTTCCGAGCGCTGCTGACTCCCCGTCCCTAAACACACACACACACACGCATGAGTACTAGGATTAAGTCACATGATCTTGTCTATTTCCTGTAAATTGAGAAATCTGCCCGGACGCTACCTTTCCTTTGCCTTTGCCGCGTCTCTTCGGGGTGTCCTCCTCATAATCTTCATCTTCCAGGTCGTCCATGAAGTCATCAGGTTCCACGATTCTCTACACACACAAACGCACACGCTTAAAACTCCTGTATGAAAGAAAGCTCAGTGTTTCCTCCATCGCGGCTTGTGGTAACCATAGCGACATGGTCGCTTAGAATATCTGTCGTTCCAGCCATCGTGTTGATCTTTTGAAAAAGGAAAACAACGTCATGCCATTGTCACTTTGATGGCCAGAAGAAAGAACCGGAAAGACGTGAACGTGTCCGCGTGACGCTCAGACAGAGAGCGTGTGTGTGAAATGCGCGAGGATGAGATACGTTGAGGGAGCGCGGCGTTGAGTTTACCTTCCTAACCCTGGAGGCGGGGTTGAGGCCGGCGCTCGCGTACTCGTTGTGCGCCGGTTCCTCGTCGCTCGGCCGGACCTCCAGCGTCGACCGCTTCTCCAGCGGCTCTCCGCGGAGCAGAGCCTCCAGACTGCTGCTGCCGTCGCTCGCGCCCAGCAGGTCCTTCTTCAGACCCAGGTCCAACTCTGATGACACATGGAAATTTAATGTATGATGAAAGAAGAAAGAAAAAAAGAAGACAGATTTGTAATCGTGACATCGTAAACGCTGAGAGGCGCGTACCCGTCTTCAAAGAGGGGAAGGCCAGGCGAGGGTCCTCGGGAGGGTGAGCTCGTCTCTTCTTCCTCCAGCGACGAGCGGGGTAGGTGTATAACTGTCCCGGAGCCACACCTGCGCAAAGACAGAAACAAACACATATATTTAATTATACACTATAGATGTATATAGTAGTGTGTGTGTGTGTGTGTGCACATTTTATACCCGGTCCTCTGTGTCTCTTCTCCATCCAGATGTAGCAGTTGCTCTGGGCGACGCCAGTCTGCGAGTCGAGGAAGGGCATCCTCACGCTCCTCTCTGCGCACAGACGGGCGTTATAGTTATGGCACTGCTCCAGGGCGTCCCTGTAGTACTGCTCTCCCAGTCTACACACACACACACACACACACACACACACACACACACATGTAAAACACTGAGGAGTGTCAACTGATTAGTACCGCGCTGTGGAATCGAACCCGTGACCTTTGGATCCACAACCTTAACAATGTTATGTTTTGATGCAAATCATAAAATTGTGATGTAAAATAGAGATGAAATTATCAGCGTACAACTAGAGCGAAGCAGCAAAGTAAGACAGAATAACTCTCACTTTATTTTATTTCACAGTTTAATAAATTTTTTCTTTTCGTTTTATTGTTTTTTTTTTCTGATTTCATAGACAATGGCAAAGGAAGGCACGCGACGACGTCGCTCCTGACTTTTTTTTTGCTATTTTTGTCAAAATTGAGATTTTATTAAGAGACAGGACAAGGCTTAACTTCCTCGTTCACAAACCGAGTCGGTGCATAGTGCCACCAGAGAGCGTACTGAGACAAAAACAATTGAACGCCAAAACCTGGGGAGAGAAAATGAAGAAAAGAATCCTAACCCTGTGTAGGACAGAGGACGAGACTGACGGCACTGACGACGTCACTTCTACTTCCATTTTCAGGTACCATTGGTTCCATATCTGATTCGATCCGTTCTCGAGCGTGGAACAATTGTGTTCTCACTGATGAAAACGAACCAGACTTGAGGTGATTACACTACTGAAATCTGTTTAACTCTGAACCTCCTCTGTGTTTGTGTGAGAGAGACAGAGAGAGCAGCAGAAGGTGACAGGCTGTTGCCGAGCAGCCACAACTAAAAGCCCTAGAAAGGGCTCGAACGAGGAGGGGAGGTAGCGAGGACAATCTCGTAAAGGCGAATGCAACGTCTCGTCCTCGAGCAATAAAATATGCTCCGATGACAGATACTTCGAGATGATAGCCACAGTTATAGGGTTTCTTCCGTGTTTAAGCGTGGAACAGTAAACGTGAGGAACTGAAAGCATGTCAATTCTCACAAGAGAGAAAGACCTAACTGTCTTTTTTTTTTTTTTTTTACGAATGCCCTAATTTAGAAAGGAAATTACGAAATCTGCTTCGTGAACCGAAATCGTTTCCTGGTCCTGGTTTCATCTCCCTCCACATTTGAAGCCTTTCACACTGCCTGCAGCGGTCAGATTAGATCAGATTAGTTCAGATTAGATCAGACTGATGTTATAATAATCAAGTGTTTAAAGCAGCAGGACTAAATCAAACACATTGCACACTGGCACAGAGAAATCAAACACATTCATCTGACATAAAAACTCTATCTTATTAAAGTGTGTGTGAGGTAGATTTAAAGTCTTCACTGATAAAACTGAGGGTTTGTGAGAGTTTCTGTGAGTTAAAGCTGATCTTTAGAGCTGGAGGGGCAGGCAGGGCGGTTTCTACTGCTCCAGGGGAGGGGAACACACACACACACACACACACACACACACACATACCCGCTCTAAATCTTCGCTGGGTCTTTAAAACTTCTGAATTGTTCAAAAAAGATAATTTCCCACAAAAAAAAAAAAACCTTTAAAACTTGACCCATTTCCTCCCCTCAGGACCAGCTGTTCTATTCCCCATCCGTTTTCTGTCTCAAAAACCCGCCCCTCGGTCACCAACCCGCGCTCTGATAGGTCCGCTCAACATTCCAACCAAAATACATCGAAGCAGCCAATCGCCTCGCAGTGGGCGTGATTCAACGAACCAATCCACGCGCCGCAAAAGTGGGACTAGGAGACCTGAATGCGGGTGTGGTTAAAATAACGGTAGAGAGCGCTTTTTTTTTTTTTACCCCCCGTACAGGACATTCGGCTAACGCGCACCAGCTAGCTAATGTTAGCAACACGCTACAACAGTGCGCTTCCAGGCGTCGCTCGCTGTTTAATACAAACCCAGACCACCTTTATATCCCCCGGGCCGTTCTTAACACGCGCGGAAACGCTGACGGCTCGCGTTAAACCACCGACAGCGTGAGAAATGTACTCACAGTTTCACAACATTCTCCACCACCGCCGCCATCTTGGGTCGCCTACGCTTCTACGGAGCGGGAGAGTCCGACTGCGCATGCGCGCGCCGAGGAGGCCGGGGTAGACCGGAAGCAGGTCACGTGGTTGAGAAGGGTGCCCTATGATAATAATGATAAATTAAAACTTAATAAATAAAACTTAGAATAATAATATTATCTTTTTATTGTAATTATTTTACTAATAATGCTTAAATAATAATAAATGTTCTTTATAGTAATAAAAAATAAAACTTATTATTATTAATAATAATACATTTTCCTAAATATCATAATATTATTATTAATAATAAAATTTTATTCAATTTTATTTCTATAGCGCTTTTAACAGTGGTCATTGTCTGAAAGCAGCTTCACAGAAATGAAAAGAAAATTTATGGAAATGTATATGTGTAAGAAAAATGTGTCTAGATAATGAGATTGTCCCTGATGAACAAGCCAAGGGTGACGGCGACAGAGGCAGGAAAAACTCCCTGAGGTGGCAGTAGGAAGAAACCTTGAGAGGAACCAGACTCAACAGGGAACCCATCCTCATCTGGGTGATAACAGATAACAGAAATTGTATAACATCATGTGTGTTATGCAGCTGAAAGTTTGATAACAATAATGCTACAATAATAATAATTTTCTTTACAAAAGCAGTGAAGCTAACGATGCCAAATATTTATTTATTTTCATAGCTCATAAAAAGCCTTTTTTAATTATTTAGAAGTTAGTATAATAATAATAATAATAATAATAATAATAATAATAATAGGTTAGTGAAGCCGAATACTTATTTGTAATATTAAAATAAAATTATTATTATACTCTTATGTGGGTAATAATAATACAAGTAACAAATGTATTATTTCAATAACAACACTGATAAATAGAAAGATTTTAACACATATATTAATATAAATATTAATACATGTACATAGAATTAAGAAATTAAATAATATACGAATACCGTTATTTAAATTTATACTTTAATAACGACTTATTGTAATTTGAAGACACATTATGATTGTTTTTGTCAAATATACACGTGAGGGTATTTTGTTTACTTTTTGATGACATTAAACTAAATAGTAAACGTTTAATTCATTATTTTTTAATGAAATCATTTAATGCTCTCTGACTTATTTTTTTTCATGTTTATTAATATTATTTTAAAGTGTAATATTAGCAGAAAACAGTCTTGCGTTCTAACTTCATTCGAGTGCAGTTCTGTAACTGGCCACATGGTGTCAGTGTTGTCGCGTCCAGCAGCAGGTCAGGCTGTATTTGCCCTGAGGCGTTTAAGTGCAGAGAAAGTTCTAGAGCCTCACATGTAAAATCTAGCAAAAAAAAACTCTTCACTCATTAGTTCTTTGCTCTGTGACATGTTTATCTGTGTGTCTTTTACAGCTTTTCAGCTCTGTGTGAGTTTCTGAACCAAAAAATGAAACCTGTAAATGTTCCCAGCTTGTCCGCGCCAGATTTCCTGCCTCACTTACTGATTTAAACCTACTGAACACAATATTTCTGATGTGTTTAGAGACTCTTTGTCAGGTGTTGTTGTATTTTGTTTGTACGTCCTATGGAAATGACAGCTCGCGACTCTGACGGCACATTATTGTTAGCGCAGTAATGATGGAGTTGACTAGCTTCTCAGCACACACGAGAAAAAGCAAGAAGTGCGGTTACGAATGAGAACCCCAGCGCAGTAGATGCAGCCGGTACGTGACATCATAACGGACATCATAACATCATCATCTATCTCTCATTAAAACGTAGTCCGAGCACGTGTGAGACTCGACTTCGATCTTTAAGCAGGGTTTATCCCAATGCATTCTGGGTAATGTAGGAACGCTGAAGTGGAACAACAGAGCGACATTGTGGCGACGAAAAAAAGGCAAAGGTCGAAGTAGAAACCTCTTTACATCTCAGCACTGTTAAGATCCTTATTCAGATAAAAGGATTTCTTTTATGAGAGTTTGTGGCGGAATATAATTAAACAAGTTACGACCGGTCATGAGAGCGCGCGTGCGAGAGAGAGAGAACATTCCACTGAACTTCGACACCTTTTCATCTTCATAGCCCTTCTCCTCCTGGTGGTTTTTTTTTCTATCTTTATTATCCTTCAAAAGAGCGCGTGACAGTTTGGACTTGCACTCACACACACACACACACACACGCACACACATGCAGGTGCTGATGGCAAAATTCTGCATCATTCTCAGCTCATTTTAGGGTGGCTCGTTTTATTCACAGCAGTGTTGCAATTCTAATGAAGCTTGTTCACACACACACACACACACACACACACTGCCCCTGATTAGGCACACACTCCAGACTCTTTTGTTGTGCGTGCGTTCGGGCATTGTGCTCGCTGTTGACGCTGCATTCTCTCGCATTAGAATTGCAAATGATGGCGTCTCCCCATGTCCCTCTGTCTCTCGGGCTGAGGTTCAACAAGTCTGTTATTCATTTAGAACTCAGTCTCAGACACATTGTTTTCTTTTTTTTTCCCCTTCGTTTATTTAGATGATTTAGGGAACGAATCCGAGCGGAGTTCCAGCGCATGCCGAAGTGCTTTACTGCTTTTATACCACGCCCGTTCACCAGCACTCGATACACGAATGTAAAATGTAACGATTACCATTTGTGTTGTGGAGCATCCAAGAGTTGTCAGACGCCCCTGTCCTGGAGACATGTCCAAGTCCTGAGCTTCACGACTGACCGTCCACACTGCTGGGATCAGGACGGATCTGGCTCTGTTCAAAATCTGACATGTCATCGATCTGTCTGCATCGGTTGCCGTGGTAACGACGCCTGAGGACGCGCGACGCCAAGTGCTGGTGACGTATAACAACGAGAATGGAGATCTCACATCTCATCCTATCACTGTCTAGTCGAGTTGGTCCATTTCTTCCATCGGTCATGAGTCCATGTCCGCTACCATGTGACGTGTCGACTTGACCCGGACAGTTTGACAATCGGTTTGAAATCCGTCCAGCCCGAGACACGTCTTTCGTAATCCGATTCTAATCCGATTTCAAAAGCGATCTAAGCGATCTGATTCCAATCTGGACTGGCTGAAAATCAGACCCGGGGCTTGCAGCCTAAACAAGGCCTGCTGTCCTCTCCTGCTGGAGTAAAGGTTTGAGACGTGGTGGGATCGCGTCTCTGGTCTATAGCTCTAGAAACTACTAAATGTAATGAAATGTAACCGTATATACTGTAGATCTATACAAAAAGCTTTTTTTTTTTCTTCACTAAATGAAACTGGACTCGTTGGCCGAACACTATGGAGGGGAACGCTGGGGAACGTAATCAGATGGTGACTTCTTGCGACGATCTGCTCTTTGGTTGGTTATTATTTGTGTTAACAGCGTGCCTCTACATGTTTTAATCCTTTACATTCCTGCTCCAAACGATGGCATTAAACACACACACACACACACACACACACACACACATTTGTGTGAAAGCTAATTACTCTGCCTGGCTGTGAACTTCACCATTGTGTTTAAAGGTTTAATGTAAAACCTGGTCAAAGTGCCAAAAAGAGTTACGCAACCGTGTGCTTCATAACAGCGCCGCTTAAACGGATAAACAACGGCATGTCTTCTGCTTAACCTCTCTCTCTCTCTCTCTCTCTCTCTCTCTTTATCCGGAATTCCTGCTCTCTCTCTCTCTCTCTCTCCATCCCTACCCGTCTGCATCCTTCCCGTTGTTTTTCCTACTTTTATTTTAAAGAATAAAAACGGACAGCATCTCCCTTCATCCACCTCTTTTCCTTCCTCACCCTCCCTCGCTTCTCCTTTCCCTCCCACTTGATCTGACTGAAAGCAATTCTTCTAAATATACGACCTAAATCACCTCCTCTCCTCTCTTTCTGTTCCCCTTCCTCTCTCCCCCTCTCCCGCACCGTTCCCATGGTTCCGAGGGTCAGGGTTAAGGCTTCGGCGTTAATACCGACGGTTGGACAGATTCCCAGGCCTGCACAGAGAATAGAAAGGGCACACACAAACACACACACACACACAACACATTCTCTCTCTCACACACACACACACACAAACACACACACACACACACACACACACACAACACATTCTCTCTCTCTCACACACACACACACACACACGTTCATACTTTCACACATCCAGGACCCCCATAAACGTTTGAGAATTTCTACGAAGAGTCTCGCGGAGACAAACACCGTTTATGGAGCTTGTTCGAGTTCAAGCTTTTCAGCTGTCAATTAAACCTTGATTATTTGCCTTAAAACGCTCAACACGCGAGTGTTTCTTTTTCAAACGAAAGCTCGAGTGCTAAGAAGTGATTTAATGTGTGTACTGGGATGGTGTACTTAATAACCCTAGAACTAAAGTACTGGATATACACAGTGTGTCTGAAAACCAGGAGCACCAGGAGCAGGTCCAACATTAACGCTGTTATCTACAGTATGTACATAAAAGAAAGCTTTTGTCTATACTCGCATTTTCAATAATATCTTTACATATTATTAGTATTGTATTTTCATACAATGGAGGACACGAAACCAGTCTCCGAAAAAAATTTGTCTGTATGTCTGTCTGTCTGTCCAGCCAGATTATGTCACAGCATCACGCAAAACCGTCTGGACAGAATTTACTGAATCTTCTGCAGAACTTAGATCTCAGTCTGAAGTTTAATCTGCACCATCAGTGAAATCTAAATGTTGAGTAAAAGTGATGTTATGAACAGTTATGTGTGGGATTTAATAATCTACTTTAAAATAAGCTACTAATGTCTCAATGTAAACAAACACCTGCACCAATAGATATTAATTAGAAAAGATAAAGTGAATATTTTTACTGGGATTAGTTCATATTTTCACTTTCAGCGCTGAAGTGGTATAAGTGAACTTTAACACGCCGGAGTCGTTTTTAAGACAAAACTTCATCTTTATCTGATCGACTTTTTCCATTTCTCATCTGTGATTCTCTCTCCGATTACCGAACAGCGAGTGTATTTGTCTGAGCACCAAAGAAGGACAACTTAGTGTAAACAAGGCGTCAGATACTCGACCTTACAGAATGTGATTTCTGTGTATTAATAAGTTAGACAGAGAGACACACAGACATGTACGTGGGCTTCAACCTCAAATAATAATAATAATAATAATAATAATAATAATAATATCACTGATTACATTAAAGATCAGGAGATTATTATTAGATTAAAATTTTTTACTCTTTCTACATTTTTTTTCCAGTCAATAAATAATAAATACACAGTAATCATCATGTTTGTTATCATTTTTCAAACATTGTGTTAATATATTTTTTTTTTTTTATGTAGAAATTAACATATAAGAAGAAAATGACTCGGCACGACTTCAAATAAACTTGTCATTTATTGACATTTTAAAGCTAGATTATTGTTCACTCTAGGATTCCCATTATGCACAGATCATCTCCTCATGTGACCTGGCAGCTCGTTTGCTTCTCCGCTCGTCTGTAGTGTTTCCATTTCATGAACCTGGGAATAAATTAAATCACATTCCATTTGCAAAAAAAAAAAAAAAAAGATAATCTAAATACAGGACAGGTTTGAGTAAGAAAGAGAGAAAGGCACATTCTCAGGGTTCTGACAGCAAAGAAAGTTTATAGAACTCGCGCAAGCCGTCGACACGCAAGGCTCCCTCTCCTCCTTCCCATGATGCATCGCTCCTCAAGCTGCTCCTCAGTGTGGATTTGTGACAACACGACCATAGTAACTGTCACTGTGTTGACTCGATACACCCAAGCACTCAGCGCACACACACACACACACACACACACACACACACACACACACACTCCACAGCTGCCATCACGCCAGCTTGCAATGTCTATCACATTTTCAGAAGTGACCAAAAATAGACTTTTCCGTGTCTCCTCTATCCCATAATAGTCCGGCTTGCAGGATGCGTGACAAAGAGGACGATGGATAAACAGGTAGCTGTAGATATGAATTAAAACAGGAAATACAGTGTTCGTTACATAGCAGGATGTTGCACCAGTGAGGCTTCGAGCGGGACGGGTTTTTTTTTTTTTTTTTTACGCCTCATTAGCTTAAATCTGCACTCGTTCCTTCAACCATTTCACCTTGAGTCGGTTAATATAGCAATGATCTACTCGCTGTTGACTTAAAGTCACCGAGTCATGTGACCTCGCTCTGCAACCCGTCTCTTACACCGGCATGAATTCCACCCATTTTTTATGATTTTTTTTTTTTTTTTACGTGAATGTACGAAAAGTAGTCGTTATTATATATATATATATTAAATTAAATACAATGTTCTAGAGAAATCAGACCTACTGCAATGTTACTGCATGTGAATAACAGGAAGCAGCAGCATACAAGAAGAAGAAAGTTGTTACACCAAAACCCCTCTGATGCACGTAGACTTGGAATGACCAGAAAAAAAAAAAACAGTTTTAATCGTATTTGTGCGGCGTCACTGTAAGTGTGCTCGCATTTCTAACTTCCTCAATACTGCTGCTACAACCTGCTGCTATCGTCCCCAGACTCGTCTCCTAATCGTCCCGCCGCTCACCTCCTGATCATTCGCGCGACGTTCTGATGAAACGTCAGAAACAATGCCCATGTCTTAGCGCTAGCGCCACTACTTACAATGCTACGCTTTAGATTAGCTTTCCGTATCCTTCTTCCATGTTGGACTGATTATTTATATAGTAATAAAATTGTTAAACTAAGCCAACTCTGGACTTGAGCTGTGAATCATGGCTTTAGTTTTGATTAAATGAAATTTTTATATTTGATTTGATTCGATTCAACAGCTGATTTTTTTATATTTCAGTTTTTTTTTTGTTTTGTTTTTTTACAGGGTCGGAAGTATTAAAAACTACAAAAAATACCAAATAAGGAATTAAAATGCTGTGTAATTTTGCTGTGTTGTTTATTTCCTGCCAATCCTCCACACTCCAGTCCAGTAGGTGGTGGTGTTGCAACCAACCGCCCATAAATTCAAAAGAAGAAAAAGCAATGAGCTTGTGAAAAATGAAAGTGTTTTTTCCAAGTGCTTTGTCGAACATGGAAGCAGTTTGTATTCGTAATTTTTTTGCTTTTGTAATTTGCCTAAATAATTGTAAAATTATGAATTGATTCTGATCGATAATAGTTCTCGCAAACAACCTTGTTCTGAAGCTGGTGCTGGTGTAAAAAAAGTTACTTTTGCCAACCTTTCTAGTTCATCTTTGAAATGATCAACAAAAAACTAAACCAATTTTCTGTTGTTGTTGTAATCCACACCCATTGATGTCAAGCTCCGCCCTCCAAATGAATATCATGATGAACTTCAATATGTGACGATTGTATAATCTCGTAAAGCGTCAGTATGTACAAAGAAAAAAAAGCAAACAATTCAGTGTTGATTTTTTTCTATAATCGAAATTTTTTTACCAACAATCTTTAAGGTATTTCATTACGACATTACTGAATTAAAATGTGTTTAACATTTTGCATCCATTTTCACAGACCTCCATTAAAACTTTTTCATTTACTTTCAACTTAAATAAACAGCCGGTCAGGTTTGTTCCCTGTCAGGAGCGAGTGCGAGCGAATGGGAGCGGAAACAAACTCAGGATGAGTGAAACACAAGATGCAAAAGTTGTTCATAAAACAAATGCTACATGCAATGCTCGATGCCGCCGTGAACATTTTACAAAGTCCATTTCTCATATCCAGTTTTATAAAAATCAGCATTGTGTAAAGAAATCAGTAAAGTCAGTAAACGTTTCTAGAATTTTCTTCAAAGCCCAGTCCAGCACCTTGTTTTACACCTTAGAGCTATATGTAAAAAAAAAAAAAAATTTTTAAAACAAAGTTGCGTATGGAATTCCCCTCGTGAAGTGGTAAATCTCTGGGGCTCAGTAGAAAAAACGCGAACCCAAGCTGTGGTTTCAGTGACGACCCGATCCTAATAACACCTCCGTCTAAAAAAGGATCGAACTCAAAAACAAGGATCAACTGTCCCAGCCTGAGGGAGTGCAGAAACATCCAGCAGCGCCAAAAGGTTCAACCTTTCCGAGTCTTTTCGCATTTCCGTGAAGACGCGAGACACACGCTTGGTCTTCAGCTGAGATACCTTTCCTTATTCGTAGTTCTTGGACATATTGCGAGCTCCTCTAGGAAAGAAAAAAAGAAAAACAAAAAGGAGCGTAATAATAGGAGAGGTGTGTGTGTGTGTGTGTGTGTGTGTGTGTGTTTGTTCAGAAGTTGGCAACACCAGCGAGGGGAAAGATGACGTCATTGCCAGTGCTGAGAGAAGGTCGTTTTTCTTCTCTTGGAGTTAATCCCTCGGGCAAAAAAAAAAAAAAAAGATCCAGACATACAGGTTACATCAGAGCGACTTTGAAAGATTAATTATTATTTAATCAGTGGCTCAGGAGAGTGAATAGGAAGACCAGGAAGTCAGAAAAGTTCTCAGTTTATCTCCCATAATGAAAAGAGGGGGGGGTTTCTCTGTAACCTTGAACAGTCCGAGAACAATTTCAAGGACAAACGGAAAAGTTACTGTTCAATCCAGCACTCATGGCAATAAAAAGAGTAAAAGTGTAAAAAGAAAAGAAAAAAAAAAAGTGTCCTAAGTGTAGACTTCATGCCGTCCGTTTGGCGCGAATCCTCCACCCATTCCGCCCATCCTCTGAGTGTCCATGATCTGCAGGACATCCTCTAGGATGGACGGCCCCAGGTCCAAGTGGAGCGAGAGCAGGGAGCCGGCGTGAGAGAGATACGCCGGCTCGTCCTCCTTCTCGACTTGCTTTCTCTCACTTTCCTTTTCCTCTGCCGCGACGCAAGGCTGTTCGTGATCAGGCGAGCGCTTCGGGGAGGCCGGGCGCGAGGTCTGAGGCGACTCGAGGTGCAGCCTGGGAGGTTTTGGGGGAGGGGCCATGGCAGGGACGGGAGGCTGCGACGCGACAGGGGCCGAGGCCGGAAGCGTGAGCGCCTGCACTCCTCCGATAACAGGAAGGGAAAGGGCGTTCTTGAGCAGCGGCGAACTCTCCGTGGCGGCGCAGTTCCAGGGGGTTGCCGCTTGCTGACCTTGCTCCCCGGGTAGCAGGTGAAACTTGCCCTGGAGGAAGGAAAGGTCACCGAAAAGGTTGTCTCCGCCAGCGCCGCTTCCGATGTGGATGGTGTGGCGAAAGTCTCCCAGCGGCGGGCTGATCATGTCGGATGAGAGCAGGTCGCGGAGTTTCTCCTTCTTGCCTTTGCGGCTCCTGCGCTTCAGGTAGATGGGTGCTTTGGAGGACATGCCGGCCACAGAGCGTCCCCCTGAACAGCACAGAGAGATTTCGCGCAACAGCTTGGGGAGAGAGAGAGAAAGAGAGAAGGACGTCAAGCGATGAAGAAGAACCGCAGACCGGGATTCAAGGAGCTGCAGGTGTTCAGGACGAGTACTCCCACTAAAGTTACACACCAAGAGACGGGAATGAGACCAAATCCGAGACGTTTCTCCCCTTAGTCAGTCCATTCTGTCTGAAAGAGAGAAAGAGAGAGAGAACATTAGCACTTGGACTCAAATGAACAACAAATACACTTCAATTGGCCTCCAGTTACCAGGCAGAATATTCCTGATGAAGACGCGACATTCCTTAAAGGAGTGACTCAGAAATCAGACAAGTGTTAAAAGTTTTGTTTATGTAACAGTGGAGTCTCATAGCAAACCACTTTCGTTTTTTCACAGACAGGTTTCCACTCGCCTCCGATCGAGCGATCGTTATTGTAATTAGCAGCCGAGAAAAGAGAAAAGTCATGTGTTGAGAAAATGTGTTAGAGTTGATCCAAGCGAGTTTTGCAGGAATCTTATTCAAGGGGGCGTGGCCTGTGCGTATGTGTCAGATTCAGTGAAGGAGGCGTGGCCTGTGCGTATGTGTCAGATTCAGTGAAGGAGGCGTGGCCTGTGCGTGCCAGATGCAGTGAAGGAGGCGTGGCCTGTGCGTGCCAGATGCAGTGAAGGAGGCGTGGCCTGTGCGTGCATCAGATTCAGTGAAGGAGGCGTGGCCTGTGCGTGTCGGTCTTAGTGAAGGGGGCGTGGCCTGTGCGTGTGTCAGATTCAGTGAAGGAGGCGTGGCCTGTGCGTGCGTCAGATGCAGTGAAGGAGGCGTGGCCTGTGCGTGTGTCAGATTCCGTGAAGGAAGCGTGGCCTGTGTGTGTCAGTCTTAGTGAAGGGGGCGTGGCCTGTGCGTGTCAGATTCAGTGAAGGAGGCGTGGCCTGTGCGTGTCAGATTCAGTGAAGGAGGCGTGGCCTGTGCGTGCATCAGATTCAGTGAAGGAGGCGTGGCCTGCGTGCGTCAGTCTTAGTGAAGGAGGCGTGGCCTGTGCGTGCGTCAGATTCAGTGAAGGAGGCGTGGCCTGTGCGTGCGTCAGATTCAGTGAAGGAGGCGTGGCCTGTGCGTGCGTCAGATTCAGTGAAGGAGGCGTGGC
>JAAGKR010008970.1:7500-28598 GCA_011419295.1 Clarias macrocephalus | reverse complement strand
CGTCGATGGCCTGAACCTTGAGATGGGTCTCCAAAGGCAGAGCAGGGATTCCCAGGGCCTTGGCTGAGGCGGCGTTGATTAGGTTACGGTCCGAACTGAAGTCGATCAATGCCTGCGCCAGGTGGGTCCGTTGTCCGTGGATGAGGAGGATGGGGAGCAAGCGGCGTTGATCTGGAGGTCTCTTTGGAGAAGTGCCTTCTAGTGCTCTCAGCTGGACTTGGACGCCTCCTCCTTACTGGACAGTTCTTTAGTACGTGATCCACGTGTCCACAGTAGAAGCTCCTTAGCACCTCCTCTGGCGAGACGCGGGTTCTGCCCTGTTGCATTGGTTCCAGCTGAGGGTTGGGTCGTGGGAGGACTCTGACCGGTGCCATCCTAGCCACTCTACGAAGGGTCAGATCCATGAGATCTTGGAGTGATGAGGGAAGTTCTCAAGCGATTATCTCATTCTGGAGTGCTTCTGTCAGTCCTTCCAAGAAAACATCACTAAAAGCATGACTATTCCACCCGCTGGAGAGAGCTAGGGTCTGGAATTCTATGGCATAATCATAGGCAGAGCGTGAGCCTTGGTGAAGCTTTAGCAGTTTGTGACCTGCCTCCCTTCCATGACATGATGCTCTGAAGAGAGCTGGAGCCGTTGGAGCTGCGCCGTGACGTCAGCAAGTGCTTGCTTGGTGCCAAGTTCCAAGAAGGGCACTCTGACTCTCCAGTGCTGCTTTCATGCGGTCAACATCTGCTGGATTGCATTATTCTGTCACGGGGCGGAGCGGAACGAGGTGAATCCAAGTGCAGATGACGTTAGACTATGCAGACGGAAGCGAGCCGCAGTCAAAACAGGAAGCGTTAAATCGGTAACAGGGAAATCAAGCACCGAAGCGAAAATCCAAAAAGCGTAAAAACAAAAGCCGGGATCAAAAAGGACGTGAATCAGGACAAACTCTCTGTCTAACTTATTAATACAAAATAAATAAAACATTTTAAGGTCGAGTGTCTTAAGCCTTGTTTATCTTTATCTTAACTGCAACATTTTTTTTTTTCATTTTAGTACTGTACAGTAGAGTAAATAAGTAGAGAATATGGCTGCTTGATATTTTATTTATGTGTCCTACAGCACACACACTGATTTGGCTGGAATCAGAACAGTATGTACAGTATACAGTAGCAGATGTATGCAGTCACATGTCAGCTATGCCTCACTAGAGTTGTCGACACTTACACACACACTAACACATGCTGCCTGTCAGCTTGTTACCCTGGTGCCCCAGGCAAAGTCTGTAAATAATCCTCATTATACTGTGCATTATTAACATTCCCAGTCCACATAATGGTTCACAGTACATCAGACTTCATTATTCATTTTACAATCAAATATTAACAAGAGAAACAAATAACAGGAGGACGTGACACTCAGTGACTTTTATGCTAAGAACATTGCTTTAAACAAAATAAAGGTTTTTCCTTTATAAAATATAGTAACATGGTAGACTTTGTGTTTGTAGTTAATATTGCTTATTTAGAGCAATGTGCACTGAATCTGAGTAGGAATCCTGTGACTTGGTTTGGAGATGATTTTTTTTTTGTCTGCTTTCGGTTTACACATTTAAAGATCAACCCACAAGCACTCGTATGGGAAAGTCCACCCTTCACATCACATATGGAAAGTATGATTCAATGCAAACATTCTTCCTCCTGCAGGTTCTGCTGGTTTTAAGGTGCGGGGAGGGAATTAGGGGCTCGTCTGTTCACATCAGCACATACAGGACGTCCTCTTTCTGATGAGCTGCCAGCTGTAGTTTTTTCATCTAGTATGCAAACGCAGACTCGATAGATTCTTTTGTGTACTTTTGCTTTTGATTGATATTAAATGCTTGAGAAGCTAGTTTTAGTTTTCTTCAGCACTATCCACAGTCCGCCCCTTTTTTCTTAGTTGTTCCTGAGAAAATTTTGTCTGTTCACTGTTGTCTGTCCTGTTATGTACCTCTTAGTCGTGCTGTTGTTTCTACACCAACTGATCTACTGTACATGTGTATTAAACACATTTAGACTCATTGCTTGGTTCTTTAGTTCTTTAGGTTTGCTGGTTCATAGTTGTGTTTTGCTTCAGCCATCGTCTAGAACGATCAATGACCAATGAAAGGCTAGTATGCTACTGTACCGTTGGCCTGCAGACTTATGGTTTTTGATACCACCTATATACAGGTGCATCTCAATAAATTATAATATAATAGAAAAGTTGATTTATTCCAGTAATTCAATTCTAAAATATTGCAGGAATTCACACAAAGGGAGCCCCAACCTACTATTAAGTGTAATAAATCTATATAATATGAGTTATAATATATAGCCCGACCATTTGGGCATTGGTGCAGTGCCAGTCTGGATAAAAAAATTGTGAGGGTTGCATCAGGAAGGTCGTCTGGCATAAAACCTGCGCCAAGTTATGTGTGGATCGGATGGTCTGCTGTGGCGACCCCATGACAGGAGCAGCCGAAAGACTCACTCACTCATCATCTATGTCGCTTCATCCTGCGTACAGGGTCGCGAGCAGCATGGAGCCTATCCCAGGAGACTAAGGGCGCGAGGGGTACATCATGAATGGGATGTCAATCTATTACAGGGCACACACATTCACACACTTACTGTACATGCTTATTCACACACTACAGGCATATTTTTTGGGAATGCTAATAAGCCTAATCTGCGTGGTTTTGGAAAGTGGTCTACCTGGAGGAAACACCCAGCAGACCCTGGAGGTGCAGGAACAGTGCTAACCACTACGCCGCTGTGCCATCTGCCGATAGTCTAACAATAACAACAAATATAGCTCAGGTGTCGGTTTTGACCACTTAATGGAGCTCCAAGTGTGAAGCTCTGCCTAAGAAAACCCACCAAAAGTAAACAGCAGGATGAGATCTTGATTCTGAGGCCACCAACACCGAACCAACCTGGTCAGGACATGAAATATAAAAACACAGCATCAACACTAGCCAATACACAAACAAGATATACCTCAATATTCTCTCTGAGACTGTAATAGCCTTTACTGCAGACATGGACAGAAAAGAAAAGCCTGCTTTTGGTGGTAAAGCCAGACAGAGACTCTCACTACAAAGCCCACCTGATCACACGACAGCAACTTAACTCTTAATAGAAAAAACAACAGTTGAGAGACACTTCTTGTTCAAAGCTCTGCCATCAGTCAGCATGGCACCTGCTCAGCCCACGGACAAAATCGGTAGGATTCTGCCTCGCTTCAAATGGCAGCAATGCCGTCTCGCATCTCATTCGGAGACAGTTCCGAATGCAGGTTAGCCTTTTTATTAAAAAGACAGACACCTTGGCAAAAATGTGAAGCACGAATAATAACCATGGAACAAGCAGAAGGGCCGGCAATCAAAAATCCAATAAACTAGACAATGAGTCACAAAAATGATTTTAAAAAGAACAAAGAAAGAAGAAAGCTTGATACAATATGAGGCTTGGTATGTCGAGTTAAGGCATGCTGAGCATTAACTCACAACTGGGGAAGAAAATCTACAGCACTGAATTCAATTATTATAATTTAATGTAAAAAACAAATGTCTGCCGGCTGCTCAGGATACTGTACATGAACAGTTCTGACATCTACTGTACCGCTAACATCAGAATGAACTGATACTGAAAATACTTAAAACACAAGACTTCACAGTCCACAGTACAAGCAGAAAACTCAGTATATAATATATATATAACACTGAACTGTATCTTACTGCATTAGTGTTTGCTGGTAGTTCTGATGGTTGTAATATCAGATGTCTATGTACCTACTGTATGTGGAGGAGTGTGGTTGAGCACTGGTGTCACAGCCTGCACCAGTAACAGGCACGAGCACAAATCTTTTTCGCCCCTCGTCCGCTTCAAAGGCTCACTACTTAGGCGGTCTCAGTTTGTGCAGGTGTGTTAAGGTGTCAAGAGGATTCACGCCTGAGGCCGCACAAAAGGAGGGCTGGGCTGGGTGCCGGCTGGCCACGACTGGAGAGCCGTAAGACCTCGCTTCATGCCTGTGTGTCTGTGGTGCACCACAGTGAAAGATCTTACAATTGGTCTGTTAAAGGTGAGTGGAGCCAGGGAGAATTTACTGATTGGTAATTAGCGAGGTCAAGCAGGGTCAATTAGGGCTGTCAATATTAAGGCGTTAATTAATCTAGAAATTTTAACGCATTACTATTTTTCTTAACCCAAATTAATAATATGACCAGGATTGACCCTAATGGCTTCCCATAATCGCAGTGCAGGCAGATAATAAGATGACTGAGGAAACATCACCAGGTGTGCTGAAGTTTCCTTATAAAAATCTTCTAGATGGAAACTAAAGTTGAAGCCAAGGCTGTGTGCTCGAGCTACCTCAATGGGGAACAATTTTGGGGGGGACACATTAATTGTAAGCTGTTGGAGTGGTGGCTCAAGTGGCTAAGGCTCTAGGTTGTTCATTTTCAGATCTGAGATCCGGGTTCGAGCCCCTGCGTCAGTGGGTTTGCCACCACAGACTACCCAGCCTGCATGCAGTGCCGGTCCCATTCGAGAAATTGTCTAAATGTTAATGGTTTTATAAAACAGCATAATCTGTTTCCTCTAACCAGTTTATTATGCATTTCATTATGTTTATAGTACAAGTAAATCTGAGTATTTTAAAATTGTGAATAATCCTGATTTATTCATCATTAATTATTTAAATTATATTCAAGGATGTTATGATTAGAGAAACACATTAATACAAAAAAGCGCTATCCTGTAGCCTCCTTCTCCTGCACACTCACACCTGGTGGTTACCAAGTGTTACAGTTTGGTGTAACAAAATCAGTTTTGGAATTGTAGAACATGAGGATTAAAACACCCTGAATACAAAATATGACAAGTCAATTCTTCTAACTTACCACACTAACACTGAAGGAATAGAGGAGATCAAAGGGCAGCGCGGCCACCAGGTCGATGACTAACCAGGTGGTCATGTAGTGGATGCAGATCTGCCGTGCATCGAAGATCACTTGTCCGGATGTGCTCACATATGTAGTGCGGAAGTTAAACACAATGTCTACAATAAATAGGAAAAAGATGTTTATACAACACACCCCTTTAACTCATTTTCCAATACAATGTGCATGCAATGTTTAAATTACTACACTGTGTGTCCCAGAGTGACCCAGCGGTAACGAGCTCGTCCTATCATCCAGAGATCAAGTCCGAATGCCGGGTGATGCTGAAGCCTCCCACAGTCTGGGAGCCTAAAGTGCCCGAAAATCCAATGTGGATCTGCTGGTGTGGTTCGTATCATTGTCCTGTTGCATAACCAAGTGTGCTTGCGCTTGAGATGGCTCACAGAATTCGTGGATCCATAAATTATGGCAAGTTGTCCAGGTCCTGAAGTTGCAAAGCCGCAGACCATCACACTAACAGCACCATGTTTGAAATTCTTCTTATGAAACGTTGTGCTAGTTTTAGGCCAGAAGTAACTGGACGCACACATTCCAAAAAGTTGAACTTTGGACTCATCAGTCCGCAGAATATTTACCCAAACGTCTTGGGGACAATCGATATATTTTTTGCAAATGTGAGATGAGCTTTTGTGTTCTTTTTGGTCAGCAGTGGCTTTCACCTAGGAACTCACTCATGGAAGACATTTTTGTCTAGTCTGGTTCTTATTGTTGAATCCTGAACACTGACCTTCACTGAGGCGAGTGAGGCCTGCAGGTCTTTAGATGTTGTTCTGGGATCTTTTATTAGCTCCTGGATGAGTCGTTGTTGAGCTCTTGGAGTAAGCAGGAAGTTTCACCACTGTTCCAGGGTTTCTCCATTTGAGGATAACTATTGTTCGCTGGATTCCCAAAGCCTTAGAAATGGCTTCAGAACCCTTTCCAGCCTGAGAAAAATATTAGTTACTCTGTTTCTCATCTGTTCTTGATTTTTTTTAGATTGTGTTGCTTTTTTATATCTTTAAGCATGCTTCACTTTCCCAGACAGGTTCTATTTGATGTGATTTCTTGATTCAGCAGGTCTGGCAACAATCAGGCAAGTGAGATTTAACTCAGTTTTGCATAAAATGTGGTTAAGTATAGATCATTCATGATTTAGCAAGGAGGCTAATTCCGTTTTCACATAGGGGAAGGTAAGTGTGGACAGCTTTTTTCTCTCTTAGTAAATTAAATCTAAACTGCGTTTTGGATTCAGTTGGGTAATCTTTGTGTGATATTAAAATGAGTTTGATAATCTCAATCATTTAAGTGTGACAAATATACAAAAAACAAAAGATCAGGAATGGGGGAAATAATTTTTTCTATATTTCATTCTATCGTGACATTAATCAAAGGTGTTCTAGGAGATGTTTTGCCACATTGTCACTGTGTGGCTGCTTAATCTAAGAGGCTTTAGAAGAACAACCCTTAATGCTGTATATGAATAAAACTATACTAAATAAAAGACGAAATCCAACACAGGGTTAAAATTATATGAAATTTGTAAAAAATATACTGTACATACAACACACCTGCAACAGGCTTCAGGCAGAACTGTATTTTTATTTGTCCATTCTACTGGTCAGAATTAGCTGTGTTCATGTACATTCTGGCACAAACCTAACTTTTAAACATGGTCCACAAAGATTTGATTGGGTTGTGGCTCCAAAAGTTGAAGTTGGCCTGCTTTATCCACTTTACAATCAGCTTCGAAGTGAATTTGAAATTACTTTCTTGTTGGAATACTCAATTTTATCCACGTTTCCAAATCTAGCTGAGTGGCTGCTCCTAAATGACAGTAACACTGGTGTACTGTAACACCAGCAGTTCCTAGTTCATGGCAGGATTGTGCCTTGGTGGTTCCTGGGTTGTTCCTGACCATAATGAACCAGTTTCCTATCAGTTAAAGGGGACAGTTTGGGTCTTCTTCCAGATCAAAGTGGCAAAGTGGCTCAAACTTCCAACAACTTGTTCGTATGTAAATTTGTTTGAACCGATCTTGGAATCTGCAGTTATTTAGAATTACCAACCTTCTCAGATCTACAATGATCTCCTTGGACTTTCCAACTGTACTGTGTTTTGATTAACCAAATGAGTGATGTAGAAGAAACCATTTTTATGTTTCACATAGAAACTATCAGATAGAGTCCATCATCATCATCATCATCATCATCACTAACAAAGGGCCTCAGGCTCAACAAATTTAAAGACTCTTCAGAATCTTCAGCACTAACACTGAATCCAAGATATCACAAAATAATCAAGACTTGTGGTCCAAATTCTCTGGGATTTCTTCTATTTAGGATGTGTCTCCTACAATAATTAGGTCCAAGAAAGAGACCAGTTTAAAGAATCTTAATGAGTGTGTGTAAACCTCTCACCTAAATGGTGGAGCTTTCTCACCAGTAATAAAAAGGATCTCCACAGCGATGTCAGTGACGGTGGTGCTGCGTGTCAAGTCTTCATCACCAATAAAACACACATTGTATGGGACAGTCACGGCCACGTAGAAAGTAGCCAGCAGGATTAGCCAATCCCAGCCAGCCTTGAACGTGCTGAAGTGGAGAAGGATGAGTTTAGACTTCTGGGCATCTGCAACCTTGTACTCTGGCAGAGCTGGTGGATCACCGAAAACATTCTGGTAACCCAAAGATGGAAGAGAAGTGGAATTACTAACAAAAATGCTTGATTTAGCTGCTTTATTATTAGATAGATGGACAGACAGACAAACGTATTTGGCCAAACCTGTTAATTATTGAATTCAGGTGTTTCAATCAGGCTCCTGATACCCAGTGAAGGACAATCTTAATGCTTTAGCATGCAAAGACATATTGGACAATGCTACTGTACGCTTCCACTTTTGTGCCAACAGTTTGGGGAAGACCCTTTTCTATTCCACCATGACTCCGCCCCAGTGCACAAAGCAAGGACAATAAAGACATGGTTTGATGAGTTCAGTGTGGAAGAACTCGACCGGCCCTAACACAGAGCCCTGAGGGACCTCAACCCCATCCAGCACCTTTAGGATAAACTGGAATGGAGACTGTGAGCCAGGGCTTCTCGTCCAACATCAGTGTCTGGCCTCATAAACGCCCTACAGAATGAATGGACACGAATTCCCACAGAAACACGCCAACATCTTGTGGACGAGTGGAAGCTGTTATAGGTGCAAAAGGAGGACCGACTCCATACTGAATAAATGTATTTGGATACAATGTCATAGAAGGTTTGGCCGAATACTTTTGTCCATATAATATAGAGAGATAGATACTGTAGATACTTTATTGATCGAGAAATAAATAAAATAATTTGTTATTATTTAAAAAAATTTATTATTATTATTATTATTATTATTATTATTATGTGGGCGTCCAGTTTCACCTACTGTGTTTTCTTAAGACAAACTTTACAATCCCATCCATTATCTCTGTCCAACAGGAGGTCAGACATTTAGCATTTTGGGCCTTTTAAACGGAATAACATTTTAAACACTCCTCCTAAAACGTGTGTAAGATGCGTTTTAAACATTTCTTCATCTTAAAGGTCACAGTGAAGTTTCAGATCGTTGTTTGATCAAATGTTCCATCATTCGTTAATCTTTTCAATGCTGAAAATATACAGTAAGACTGATGGCGTTAACTTACCACAACTGTTTTTTTTTTTTTTTTTTTTCGTTAAACTAATTAATGTTGTACCTTGTTGAGTTTGATTTTCCTCCGTTTCTGCCGGTTGTGGAGATGTCCGGAGGTGTGATACAGGGACGTGTTAGGCCGAACCTGAGCTGTGCTTACTGGAGATCCGCCTTTGGTCCGACCATGATGACGCTCTAGGTAAAAGAACCACAATGCTAACACCACAAACACGCTCCAAAAAGTACTAACAGAGTCAATTATTAATCCTGGAAATAGGGCATCTCTTCTGAATGAAGGTTAATCCAACCTGACATTCATGGAGGGACTTTTGAAAAATATTTCCACATAATCGTTCCCACTATTATGCACTTCTAGTGTACAAACACCAGTGCTGTTATACACTATTTAGACTCTCACTGAGTTAGCATTTAATACTAAACAATAAGGCAGCATGTTGTGTCCATTACAACCGTGAACAAAATAATGCGTAGAATTGTCATTCTTTGTCCTCTCTTGGACATGTAATGACCAGAGGTTTGGACATTGAGTTACACAACAGCAAGAGCTAACAGAGTCTTAGTCCTTAAACTTAGTCCAACACAGATGATGCCAGAAACAATCTTTTAAATATGAAAAGATAATAATAATAATAATAATAATAATAATAATAATAATAACAACAATAATAATGACAGTAACATTTACTAATGAATGAGCAAAAAGACTCATATTATTATTAATATTAATAATATTATTTTTGTATTTCCAGATTAATCACGAGTCAGGACTTTTATAGAAGCTTGAAATGCACAAACTAACACAAAACCTTTTTTCTTCTCAGTGGTGATGGTTTTTGCCTTGGTGATGTCTTTGAATGAAGCAAGGAAGAGAACAACATCACCTTTCTCGTTCTTAATAGGCACAATGTCCAGGAGACACCAGAAAACACAACCTGTACCGGAGAAAGAAAAACCCTCAGAGAACAAACATCACATGATGAACGGGACACGATATTCCTTATAATGAGTGCAGGCAGCCAATCAGTCGCTCGTTCTTTAACCTTTTATCGGCACTAATTGACATAAAAATGACATTTTTATGCTGCAAAGCGAGATGAGTAAAATGACCATGTATGGTTCATCTCCCATCTACAGGAGGGGTCAAAAGTTTTGAGAATGACACCAATAGTAATTTCCACAAAGTCTGCAGCTTCAGGGTTTTTTAGATCTTTGTGTCAGATGTTACTCTGAAGTATAATTACAAGCACTTCATGTGCGTCAAAGGCTTTTACTGAGAATTACATTAGGTTTATGCAGAGAGTCAATATTTCCAGTGTTGATCCTTGTTTTTCAAGTTCACACTGGCAGGCTGTCAATCAACTTCTGGGCCACACCCTGAGTGATGGCGCTGCCCATTCTTACATAATCAATGCTTGGAGATTGTCAGAATTTGTGGGGTTTTGTTTGTCCACCCGCCTCTTTAGGATCGACCACAAGTTCTCAATGGGATTAAGATCTGGGGAGTTTCCTGGACAGAGACCTAAAATGTCCATGTTTAAGTTCCCTGAGTCAAAATTGTGAGTGAGCTGAGAAGCGACTCCACACATGTATGGTCTCAGGATGCTTTACTGTACACATTTCAAATGAAAAGCACATTTATTTAAACATACACATATAAAAAATATCTAGTTATTTTCTTTAAATATGTGTTTTTGTTTTACTTTGGTACTATGATCACTGTGAGATATTACGGCACTTTGGGGAAAATCTGTTGAATTTGCTTACAGCTGTGATGTCATTGTCAAATCCCTCACGATTACCAGGGACAGAAAAAGATAGAAATGTGATGTAAGTGCAATGCAGTGTTGCATCCCAATAAGTCTTTTTTTTTCTGTACATGCATCATGCTGTAGAATCACACAGTCATACTGCAGCTTTTATAATAGTTTTATTGCGATGAAAATCTCACTTGTTATAATTGTGGTTCATTTGGTGAACGATCTGGTTATAAAAACAACATGCAACACGTAACACATGACTTCAGTCCACCAGAGAAGGGGACGAGTATTAATCTTAATTATTGTTATTAAGTATATTATTCAATATAATTATTAATCTCGGCACTAACACAGGAAATCACTTTTACTGACCTTTCTTCTTGTAGAACTTGATCTCCTCTTTAAGCTCACTGCGCTCCTCAAGGGCAGAATCCACGCTCAGGATGACGCGCTCGCTGCTCTCGGGCCCATGAAGAAACCTGCAGGCGCAGCTCTGCTGCATGACCTCGGTGCGCGTGAACCCCGTGAGCTCACAGAAGCCATCTGAGCAGTAGACTATGGGGAACCCCTTCGTAACCTGTGCGTTAGCCAGGAGGAAATTACTATCTGTGAAGAACCACACACACACACATGATGTGTTAGATTACTGTACTGTAAGGAGTCACAGTGTGGCAGGTGATTATAGTCAGCAAGAATTCACAGGAATGTCTATGAAAGGTTTTTATACCTTTTCACTTTATATCTAATTATTATAGTCATAAACAAAGCATGTAAAGAGAGCAGGAATTTAGCAGGTGAGCTGTAGACTCACATAATCACACAAAGGTTATAACAGAGAGAATCTTCTCATATACAGGAGACAAACTGACCTGAAACAATTAAACTACACAATCTCTCCGTCTCTCTCTCTCTCTAGAGCACCTCCATGGTTCAGACTGATTCCCGCCTCATGTCTGAGCGCATGGACTTTGCATGTTCCACCTGTGATTGGTGGGTTTCCTCTGGGATTTCCAGATTCCTCTCACAGTCCAAAAACATGCCGGTTAGGCGCAATGCTGTTCCCAAATGTGTGAATGTTGAAAGGAGATCCTACTACGGTCGTGAACTGGGAATAAATACAACGGTCACGACTTCACAGCCCCTAGTTGGGCTCCAGAGGTTCCTAGATGTATATACAGGGGTTGTCAAAAATGGAGCTTAACTGTACAATAAATTCAACAGAAACTCTCGTCATAAACCTATTGTACAGACATGTTACAACTATACAAATATTACGCTTACTAATCAAAACTCTTCCGTATTCTGAATATTCACTGGTAAACTTTATTATTAGGTGTTTCTTTAAAGAATGACCACACACTCGATGCTTGGTGGGGATAAAGATTTCATCATGTGTCAGCAAAATTGTGGACAAAAGTAAACATTGTGACGCATTGACGTAATCAACAGATCGACAGAGTAACATCTTTGCCATGACTACAGGACCTGTCTTCTGACATGACTGTTTAAGAAATGAAGAAGCTACGTAGTGCAGGTATAGTATTGTATGGTATTGTATGGTATAGTATAGTATAGTATAGTATAGTATAGTATAGTATGGTAAAGTATGGTATGGTATCGTATAGTATGTTATGGTATAGCATAGTATAGTATGGTATAGTATAGTATTGTATGGTATAGTATGGTATAGTATGTTATGGTATAGTATAGTATAGTATAGTATAATATAGTATGTTATGGTATAGTATAGTATAGTATAGCATGGTATAGTATGGTATGGCACGGTATAGTATAGTATAGTATAGTATAGTATAGTATAGTATGGTATGTTATGGTATGTTATGGTATAGTATAGTATGGTATAGTATAGTATGGTATGGTATAGTATAGTATGGTATAGCATAGTATAGTATAGTATGGTATAGTATGTTATGGTATGGTATAGTATAGTATAGTATAGTATAGTATAGTATGGTATAGTATGGTACGGTATAGTATAGTATAGTATGTTATGGTATAGTATAGTATGGTATAGTATGGTATGGAATGGTATAGTATATTATGTTATGGTATAGTATAGTATGGTATGGCATGGTATAGTATAGTATGGTATAGTATAGTATGGTATAGTATGTTATGGTATAGTATAGTATGGTATAGTATGTTATGGTATGGTATAGTATAGTATGGTATAGTATGGTATAGTATAGTATAGTATAATATAGTATAGTATGTTATGGTATAGTATAGTATAGTATGGTATAGTATGGTACGGTATAGTATAGTATAGTATGTTATGGTATAGTATAGTATGGTATAGTATGTTATGGTACAGTATAGTATGGTATAGTATAGTATGGTATGGAATGGTATAGTATAGTATATTATGGTATAGTATAGTATGGTATAGTATAGTATGGTATGGTATAGTATGGTATGGCATGGTATAGTATAGTATGGTATAGTATAGTATGGTATAGTATGTTATGGTATAGTATAGTATGGTATAGTATGGTATGGAATGGTATAGTATATTATGTTATGGTATAGTATAGTATGGTATGGCATGGTATAGTATGGTATAGTATAGTATGGTATAGTATGGTATAGTATAGTATGGTATAGTATAGTATGGTATAGTATGTTATGGTATAGTATAGTATGGTATAGTATGTTATGGTATGGTATAGTATAGTATGGTATAGTATAGTATAATATAGTATAGTATGGTATGGTATAGTATAGTATAGTATGGTATAGTATGGTACGGTATAGTATAGTATAGTATGTTATGGTATAGTATAGTATGGTATAGTATGGTATGGAATGGTATGGTATAGTATGTTATGGTATAGTATAGTATGGTATAGTATGTTATGGTATGGTATAGTATAGTATGGTATAGTATAGTATAGTATAGTATAGTATAGTATAATATAGTATAGTATGTTATGGTATAGTATAGTATAGTATGGTATAGTATGGTACGGTATAGTATAGTATGTTATGGTATAGTATAGTATGGTATAGTATGGTATGGAATGGTATAGTATATTATGTTATGGTATAGTATAGTATGGTATAGTATGTTATGGTACAGTATAGTATGGTATAGTATAGTATGGTATGGAATGGTATAGTATAGTATATTATGGTATAGTATAGTATGGTATAGTATAGTATGGTATGGTATAGTATAGTATGTTATGGTACAGTATAGTATGGTATTGTATGGTATAGTATAGTATATTATGGTATAGTATAGTATGGTATAGTATAGTATGGTATGGTATAGTATATAATGTTATGGTATAGTATGGTATGGCATGGTATAGTATAGTATGGTATAGTATAGTATGGTATAGTATAGTATGGTATAGTATGTTATGGTATAGTATGTTATGGTATAGTATAGTATGGTATAGTATGTTATGGTATGGTATAGTATAGTATGGTATAGTATAGTATAGTATAGTATAGTATAGTATAATATAGTATAGTATGTTATGGTATAGTATAGTATAGTATGGTATAGTATGGTACGGTATAGTATAGTATGTTATGGTATAGTATAGTATGGTATAGTATGGTATGGAATGGTATAGTATATTATGTTATGGTATAGTATAGTATGGTATAGTATGTTATGGTATGGTATAGTATAGTATGGTATAGTATGTTATGGTATAGTATAGTATGGTATGGAATGGTATAGTATAGTATATTATGGTATAGTATAGTATGGTATAGTATGTTATGGTATGGTATAGTATAGTATGGTATAGTATGTTATGGTATAGTATAGTATGGTATGGAATGGTATAGTATAGTATATTATGGTATAGTATAGTATGGTATAGTATGTTATGGTATGGTATAGTATAGTATGGTATAGTATGTTATGGTATAGTATAGTATGGTATGGAATGGTATAGTATAGTATATTATGGTATAGTATACTATGGTATAGTATAGTATGGTATGGTATAGTATGTTATGGTACAGTATAGTATGGTATTGTATGGTATAGTATAGTATGTTATGGTATAGTATAGTCAGAGGTGAAAAGTAAAATTACATTTACTCGCATTACTGTAATTGAGTAGTGTTTTTGTGTACTTCTACTTTTTAAAGTAGTTTTTAAAATCTGTAATTTTACTTTTACTCAAGTATGTTTTGTTTGGAGTATTGTACTTCACTACATTTGAAATCATATTCGCTAAATGAGTAAACTGCACAGTGGCCAGAGGGATTTTGAGCCATTCTTTTTGCAAAATAGTGTCCAGGTGAAGCTGGTGGAACATTTCCTGCCCTGGGAGATGTTCAACTTCACTTTCATGTTCACCAAACCACTCTGTCACCAGTCTCGCTGTGTGTATTGGTGCATTATCATCCTGATACACGTCACCGCCCTCAAGATACAATGTTTGAACCATTGGGTGCACATGGTCCTCGGCAGTGACGCGCCATCTAGCACAAGTATTGAGCCTACAGTAGGGAATGCCATGATATTGCAGCCCAAACCATCACCGATCCACCCCCATGCTTCACTCTGGGCATGCAACAGTCTGGGTGGTACAGTCGCTTCTTTGGGGCGTCTCCACACCGTAACTCTCCCGGATGTGGGAAAGACAGTGAAGGTGGACTCAGCAGAGAACAATACATGTCTCACATTGTCCACAGCCCAAGTTTTTCGCCATTGAAACCGACGTTTGGCATCGGCACGAGTGACCGAAGGTTTGGCTGCAGCAGCCTGGCCGTGTACACTGACCCTGTGGAGATCCAGACGAACAGTTTTGATGAAAGCAGGAGAGTTGAGGTGCACATTTAATTCTGCAGTGAGTTGGGCAGCTGTGGGTTTATGTTTTTTGGATACAGTCTGAGTTCGCACCCGGACATTTGCACCAACAATTTGCACCAACTTTTGAACTCTGATATGTCTCCCATAATGTTGTGTGCATTGCAATATTTTAAACAAATCTGTGCTCTTACTCTGCTAATTAAAGCTTCACACTCTGCTCTTACTGGTGGAATGTGCAGTCAGTGGAGATCGGCCACCAGGCTGCTCAGATTTGGCCACGAAACCTCCAACACTAAACTGGTCAGTGTTTCAGTTTTATTGTCCAGCCCCTGTATGTTGCCCTTTTAAGAGTCGCCGCCCCTCCCCCAGTGTGTGTGCTGCGGAGGTGTGTGTGTGTGAGAAGGAGAGAACGGAGTAGGAGCTCAGGTGTGCTGCTCACCCCCGAAACGCTCTTGTTTTCTTTACTGTATACAGTAATTTTGGATTATAATTGTGTGACGCTGAAAGAGGCGATAAAGGTTTTGTGCTGAACGTTATTCTCAGCGTCACACGATATTTAAGCGACCACTTTGATCTCAAGCTTTATTATGCTTATATAAAGTGTTCCGTCAATTAAAAACAACTAGTCCGAGATTTTCATTCCGCTTGTCTGTTTTGGACTATACTAGGATCCTCCACCCCTCCCCCGCTGTTGAAAAAGTAAAATTTTTTGTATTAAGTAAATTTTTTAAATGGTAACTTTACTTGTACTTGAGTAGAAAGGTTTCTTTATGACAGTATAGCACAAGGAGGTTTACAGATCACTTATGCAAAATCAAAAAGTGCAAAATGATAATAAATAAATAAATAAATAATAAAGTTTAAAGTAAAGTTTAAATAAAAAAAAGAACATTTCATGGATTTTTTTCGCCTTAAGAATAAAACGTTTGCAAGCAAATCGTCTCGGACAAACGGAGCATTTTCAGGATACAAGCGAACGAACCATGTTGAACCAAACACCGGCTCAATCGCGCGTACGTTCAAAACTTGTTTGCATCAGTGAAAAGGCAAACGAAGCAGGTTTGTGAGGTTTTTTTGTGTTTTTTTTTTTTTTTTTTTGCATTTTATGTAAGATTTAGTGAAGACGCAGCACCGCGGGGCCCCAGAATGTTAGCAAGAAGAAAAAAGAGCCGCTTTCAGCAGCCGGTGCCGAGAGGCATCATAAATTAATGTTACGTGAAGTTTAATGTCTGTTTATCTCATATTTTACTTAATTTACCTGGTTTTTCTAAATGTTCTGAATGTTTTATAGGTAAAAATATGATCATAGTGTTGATAATTGTTAATATTTTTGGGTAATATTGATCATATTTCTATGGCACAATGCAATCGTTGTTCCACAATATGAAGTTTTGGGAAATTATCTGTGTTTTGTCTTGTTTGCATGTTGTGATGGATTTTTATTCGTGAGTCAGAATAACTTTCACATTCGTCTTTCTGCCTTTTCTTTTCTTAGTCATCGTTTCGTCCTTCTGGCCGTCTGTGCGCTTTACAGTGTGTGACTAAGCGTAAATGAGCCGTCAGACAGAAACCGAGTCGACCTTTGATCTCTGAGTGATTGATGTTCGTCAACGCACAGTACAGTACATGTGACACTGTGACTTATAGAAACGTCTTCTGTTTGGGAAACATTTACGCTCACTTTACTCAAAGATTATTTCATCATGATGCAGTTATACAAAACTGACCATCCGAGATACAGATAGATTAGACGTCCGATCTGATCCCACCAGCACACCAGTACTTTCTCATTCCCCGTCTGATGGAGTGTTTCTCAGCCGAACGGTGGAGGGTGTTGATTATGTGATTGGACTACGGCACTATTTACAACTATTTGAACTTTTTACACGGTTTCAGTTTATGGTCTGGTAAAATTGAGTGTATCTGTATATACGTTCATATTGTTTTAAATGGCTGTACATGATGGCGCAAAGATCCCAAAGTCGTAAGTGGATTAAAAAAAAAAAGGAAATTGAGAAAAATCTACAAATAAAATCGTGATTAGAATTCATGTATGAGATCTTTTGCACTTCTGTATTCGTGTGTCGCTTGATTATTGTACATGTCGAGTTATGTAGTGAACGTTTCCTCTCGTGCCCAGTTACTCAGATCTCCATGTTTCCACTACAGGATTTATGTTTAATGTCCAGTGTACAGTAACATAATTCTTTACTTTTTTCAATAATGTTTTTTGTTCTTTGTCAATATTTTTATTATTCAGAAGGTTATTCCTTAAAACTTTTATCTTGTGACTACCGCAGAGTGAACGGCTTAATCATTTGTTATTTGAACTGACAAGTGCACATGATTAGGTTTCAAAAGAAGAATTAGTAAATCAGACAGCAGGTGTTTTGGCAGAAGGTACGGGAGAGAACGTCTCGCAACAACATGGCGTGAACTCGAATTACGTCTGACCTTCTCCAACACTTTTCATTTTCTTATTTCATTTAATGACCAGTTTTGCCTTATTATACTCACCATATGCTTGGCTGCTTGTTTTGCTCTATATGACATCAAAAATGTCTTAAGAATTATGCACCTATCTTACAATTACAGACAAAGACAATGAACTACTGTATATATATATATATTTTTTTTTTAATAGGTTTTGCTTAATTTCTTATTTATTTATTTATTTATTTATTTTGTTTTTTATTTCATAAATATTTATATTATTTATAAATAAACATACAGTATTATCTCACGAAGACAGGAGATTAGAAGGAGGAGATTCTCCATGGTTACTGTGTCACTGACATACATGTTTCTTAGGAGTGCGACATGATGGCGTATCATATCAAACTGCTTTATTAAATATCTTAGTTTATTGTATAACACATTCAACATGCTGCATATTAAAGTCGGCCATGTTTGCATTACATAATAAAAATCTAACATGAAGAACATTTACGTTAATCTCACACACGTTACGTCTGAAGGTCTTCACTTTTCTCTGATGCCACGCCCGCTCTCTCAGGCTCCTCCCCCCGATCAGTGTCCGTGCTTGATCATGCCTTTACTGCCACGGCTTCTTCGCTAATCCAGTACGTTAATGCTAATTATTCAGTCGTAACAATGCTAATGTTTTTCGTTTGTTTTATTATATTTATACACTGAATATCCACAAATAAGTCGTTCATATTTTCTTGAACACATTCGCTGTGGGATTATTACGACGACTTTATGCAACATTCATGTCCATCCAGAGTCGCGTTTATTTTTGCCCGAGTTCTTACCCTGACGCCGGAGAGTCGAACCTTTTTATAACGTCTTCTCCTGCACGTCCCGGAGACTTTCCCGAGGTACAGTAAGGTCAGCACTGAGAGTGTGTGAAAATAATTCCTCCCAGAAACACTCACCGGTTTTCTCCTGAGCGACTTCTCATCACATTGTATGAAATCACGTTTCATTCATAAACAGCTCTGATTTCTATTAGACATTCTTATGATGAAACTTCACCGCGCACTGAAGTGACTTTTGTAGTTCTATCTTAAGACACATACAGTATTGATCAGGTCGGTTCAGTAGCTGAGGGGGTTAATAATCAGTTTCAGCTGCTTCGGTGGTAATTAAATTAACAACACGTGCACGAGCGCGGCAACAATGAGACGACTTCCAAAACAGCAATGCTTTTACAGGTGAAGGCCGCTGACACTTTCTCCCTCCTCATCGCCTCCGAATGTCTTTCACTCGTTTTGCATCATGCCTGGACCCTACACAGGCAGTCCAACACCTCCGGGATGGCACATCATTACGTGGCATTGTCAGAAGGTTCGCTGTGTCTCCCGGGAAACAGGCAGTTACTCTAGGAGAGCTGGACAGGCCCACAGAAGGTCCGTAGCCCATCGGGAGAACCGGTACCGTATCTGCTCCGCTGTGCAAGGAGGAACAGGATGAGCCTGCCAGAGCCGCACTAAATGACCTCCAGCAGGCCACTGGTGTGAAAGTCTCTGACCAAAAAATGTGTCATCCTGGAGGAGTCGGACCGCCCGTGTGTAGGGTCGAGGTATCGCCTCACGCTACCGGCAGTACTGACCCTGACCCCAAGCCAAATGTAAAACAAGTGACAGACGGTCAGAGAAAGTGAGGAGGACAAAAAAAAGTCAGTGGCCTCCACCTGTAAAATCATCCCTGTTTCGGGGGTCGTCTCGTTGTTGTCCTTCTAGTGCACCTGTTGTTAATGTCGTTAACACCAAAGCAGCTGAAACTGATCATCAAACCACCTCAGATACGTACAGATACGGTACATCACGCTTACGCTTGGATAAGTTTAGTGAATCTTCTGGATACAAAATTAATTTTAACAAAAGTGTATTGTTTCAAATGAATCAAGGAAATACCTTATAATGATAATAATAATAATAATAATAATAATACCTTGTGCGCCTTATAATCATCCTTTTAAAGTGTTGAGTACATTTAAATATTTAGGAATCAATATAACAAAATATTTCCCAGCTTTATTTAAAGAAAAAAAAATTAAATTTATGATCAGACCCAGGAAATTAAAAAAAAAAAGGTTATTATTACCCATTACATTAGCAGGTCGTATTAATATCATAAAAATGAACATTTTACCAAAGTTTTTATTTTTGTTTCAGTGTCTCCCTTTCTTCATTAATAAGACATTTTTCAAAAAGTTTGATAAAATCATACTTCAGTTTGTTTGGAACAACAAGACGCCACGAATTAAAAAAGTTTATTTACCGAGGCCTAAACCCATGGGAGACATGGACCTACCAAATGTTCAGTTATATTACTGGTCTTGTAATATAAGAGCCCTTTCATTTACCCACCACCGCTCGACTGGTCAGAAGTAGAAACTCATTCATGCTCCCCCTCTTCATGGCCTGGACTAATTCATTCATCTTTACTAACCTCTTCTAAATTTAACATTTCCAATCCTGTAGTAAAACATTCCTTAAAAATTTGGTTACAAGTAAGAAAACACTATAAATGTCATCCAGGCTCAATCAAAGCCCCTCTAACTGCTAATCGTTCTTTTCCTCCCTCCGTCCTAAGACGCGTCATTTACTACTTGGTATGAAAAAGGAATATGTACATTTAAAGATGTTTGTGGAAAAAGACTTTCCATCATTTCAGCAACTGCAACAGAAGTCGGATTTACCAAAATCTCAGTTTTTCAGATATTTGCAAATACGCAACTTTATCCAAAAAAAACTTTCCATCATTCCCTGAGGAACCACCAGATTTACCAAAGGACTCACTGTCTTTGGACAACCCATCTATCAAAGGCGGAATATCTACGATTGTGATGAAACTTTCCCAGTTTGAAAGTGATGTCTTACTGGAATACATGGCAGAAAGACCTCGGTTTAACCATTTCAGCAGATCAATGGGATGAAGCGCAAAATTTGGTGCATTCGTCTTCAATCTGTGCCAGACACGAACTTATTCAGTTTAAAATTCTACACAGACTCCGTCTTTCTAAAGAAAGACTTTCTAAGATGTTCCCAACTGTAGATTCTTCCTGTGACAGACGCGGTCAACTGGAAGCCTCAGTGGGACACATGTTTTGGAATTGTCCAAAGATATCTGAATACTGCTGCTCAATCTTTCACACTCTGTCAGACATTATGGAAAAACCCACCACGCTGGATCCATTATTGGCGCTTTTTGGGATTAAAGAGGAGGACTTGATGATAACGACAAGTCATCACTCTATGATTGTATTGGTTCTACTTCTGGCACGACGATTGATTCTGTTGAAGTGGAAGCAGAAAAAACCTCCAACTCATTTTGCCTGGCTAAGAGGAGTCATGCAATAGTTGCAATTAGAGAAAGTGAAAAACAATGAAAAACAAAGCGTACAAATTTCAGAACATCTGGAAATGTTTTAT
>JAAGKR010008970.1:0-2500 GCA_011419295.1 Clarias macrocephalus | reverse complement strand
CTTGTATTTGACTTATTTAAGATACGTATGATTAATTACCACATTAGAAGATAATCTACGGCTTCATGAAGGTTTGACTTGTACGGATGTATTTTTAGCATTACCCCTGAAACGTTTAACAGCAGGGACAGCGACTGTGGAAGTTGTGCTCGCTGTCTACTGGAGTACAGGATGTATTTCACACATGATTTGGCTTGGTGTTAAAATCGGGCAGCCTGTACCATGTGTTTCTCAACCCTAATCTAGTGGCCAACATGGCCGACATTTGGACTAAACATGTAGACAAACATGTAAGTGGACTAAAGAAATTCATATGTGGCTATTAACCAGAAGTTCTCAATCATTGTCCATCGCGGGGGGACTAGGGGCCTATCCCAAGGGACTTGAGGCACAGGGTGGGGTACAGCCTGGACGGGGTGACAATTCATCAAAGGCCACCCAAGCACACACTCACTCAGACATCATAGGCAAGAAAAACTTCTAGAAAATTCTTTATTATTTATGTGTAATAAGGTTCATTCTAGGGAAGGGGTAAATCAGCGGTTAGGGGGTTTGGACTACTGATCAGAAGGTCCCAGGTTCAAACCCAAGCACCATCAAGTTGCCATTGTTGGGCCCTTGTGCAAGGCCCTTAACCCTCAACTGCTCAGATGCGTGAATTTAAGTCACTCTGGATATTGGTGTCTTCCACATACCATAAATATAAATCTCTAAAGGACAGAGTTTAAGACTTCCAAGGCAGCTTTACTGAATCAAACGGAAATAATGGAAATGTGGATGAAATGTGAGAAAATATGCATAAATCAAAGTGAGCAGATCCACCAGATGAGCGAGCCGAGGGCGACGGTGCTGAGGGAAAAACTCCCCGAGATGGCAATAGGAAGAAACCTCGAGAGGAACCAGACTCAACGGAGAACCCATCCTCATCTGGGGGATAACGGAGAGCAGGGATTGATCTGCACTCATACTGTGTGTTACGAGGCTGGAAGTTCAATATCACAGATGAAGTTCATATGGAGTCCAGCTTGTTAACCCTTAACCGAACCATATTGAAATGTACAAAGTCGGGCTGCTTCAGTTAATGTATGCAATTAAAGTTCACAAACTAGCAGGTTTATTGCACAAATAAATAAAGGCACAGACACCGAGGTGAAAACTAAACTCCAGCTGTTTCATGATAGAAACATGGAGTGCAAATTCGGACAAACAACAGCCACAATCTTACCACAGTCTCGACAGCACATGTTTATAAAGGTATTTGCATAGAGGTGTCGTTTAACTCATTATCTAATGGGTTATTATCTAATCTGATAGCTGCAACCCCATAAACAATTGTTGGTCATTAGGATGAGGAGAGAATAAGAACAGGAGGCTTTTTACTCACTTATCATCTACATGATAAGTAGATTATGTAGATTATGTAGATTATAGTAGACAAGTAGATTATAGTATACAGCTTCATCCTGTGCACAGTCTAGCCAACTGGAACTGCATGAGAGAAAAACGCAAAACCCGGAGGAAACCCACCAAGCACAGGGAGATAACCGTGATAACCCCGGTGATAACCCCGGTGATGACTCCGGTGATAACCCCGGTGATGACTCCGGTGATGACCCCGGTGATGACCCCGGTGATGACCTCGGTGATAATCACTACGCCACCCAACAGCTAAATGAACTGTTGCAGTAAATGAACACTAACCTGAGACTGGACACATTTCTGTACTCTACAGTGTAGCACAGTACAGTGAGATCTGAACTCATCATCATACTGGATGATTATTAAATATAACTTTACAACATCCACACAAGATAATGATAATAATAATAATAATAATAATAATAATAATAATAATAAATGAGTTGTATTTCTGAGGTGGACCTGCTACTGAACACCTGTACATGTGTGTGTGTGTGTGTGTGTGAGAGAGAGAGAGACATGAGAAGTCAGAGGAAACAGTCAGCTTTGCTTTGGTTGTTAATCACATCGCGTGTGTGGCGCTGCTGTAAACAAACAAACAAACAAACACTTCAGTCCCGCCTGGTGTAAAGTTGAAGCCGCTGCGCTTCAGTCGGAGCTTCAAAAGAGTTTCACTCCTAACACAAACACTAAACCTCCACAAATCTACTGTAAACCCTAATCCTCTTCACACACACACACACACACACAGCTGAAACTCACGCGTGCCGTCGAAGCGCGTGGCGATCGTGTCCAGGAAGGTGTTCTGCGGCGCGAGCAATCCCTTCATCACCGGCATCCTCACTGAGTGTGTGTGTGTGTGTGTGTGAGAGAGAGAGAGAGAGAGTGTGTGTGTGTGTGTGTGTGTGTGAGAGAGAGAGAGAGAGAGAGAGAGAGAGAGTGTGTGTGTGTGAGAGAGAGAGAGAGAGTGTGTGTGTGTGAGAGAGAGAGAGAGTGTGTGTGTGTGAGAGAGAGAGAGAGTGTGTGTGTGTGAGAGAGAGAGAGAGTGTGTGTGTGTGTGTGTGTGAGAGAGAGAGAGAGA
>JAAGKR010008969.1:10000-28601 GCA_011419295.1 Clarias macrocephalus | reverse complement strand
AAAATGAATGACTTTTGCTTCTGTTTCACAACTTGAAAAAAAAAATAATTCAAATAAGGCCATGGGTGTTGCAGGGGCAAGCTAGAGACTCATTTTTACAGGTTCTCGACACTGTTAGCTGTTGCAGTGATCTTGTAATCACGTCTATGTTCACTAGCTAGTAATAGCTAATACTACCAACAGGTTAAAATAATCCAGCCTATAGTAAAATAATCCAAGTATAGTAATGAATTATATTTACTTTGTTACTCTCCACTATAGGACTTCATAAAGCGCATGTAGGCAAACAGTACAAGACAGTACAAATATTGTTACAAGCATGAACATACATGTTGCTACTGTGACATTGAGTTATTACTATAGAAACAGTAACATATTAGAAAGGTCACATTATTATAAACCTGTGAGTTGAGTTACAGCTGTGTTCAGAGCTTTTATTAATCAATCTGCACCTTCTGTCCAAAAAGATTGTCCACATTAATGATATTATGTGCATTAAGTGATGTAAGAACCACACCTCATTTACCGATCTGGAAACAAGTAACTGTTTTTGTTTTAGCATGAATAAATGACTAAATTAACTGAGTAGAAACACTCACTCTTGGAATTAATACTAATATTAATTAACCCATATAAATGTCCATCATTTTTATGGCAATTATTGGAACGTGATCTCATTAATTTACGTGCCTTTTGAAGCACATTTTCATTGAGAGCTCATTGAGAATGTATGGTAGTTACTTTCCTTACAGCCTGTGGTAAAACAGATGTTAAATCAGGGTATAAATCTATATTTATGGCAAAAAAAAGAAAAATAAATCACAGTCCTTTATCAAAGAAATGGAATGGGATTACCTAAATGATGCGAATGAGACCCTAAGTGTTGGGACGTGATAGTGGAGCAGCTAAAGTGGAGAGGCTCAAGTGGAGAAGCAGGCAGGACCATTAGAGGACCATAAATCATCCATTAAATATAAACGCCCCCTGAAGCCACAAAAAGCTTAAACACATGGGAGGCCTGAGGTCACCAGCTCCGGGAGGGGAACGACAGAAAGGAGGACAATTTTGGCCTGCGTGCTTTAAATGCACATTGCCTTGACTTAAACATTGTTTAGAGCTCAATGGCTGCGAAACCACCACATAGGGGAGAGCCTGAGGCTATTTCTATAATGAGCTTCAGAAAAATGCCACATTTTCATTTTTTATTGCTTGACCAGTTTGCAGGGAGAGAAAGAGAAACGCCCCAAGGGAAGACGTGGCAATAATCTACACTTCCCGGAGTTTAAAGAAAACTCAGCTGTAACACTGTTACTTGTTGTTTATTTATTTGTTTGTGGAAGACCAACTGTCAGAATTAAAGTTTTTTTTTTATTCTAATTATTGATAATAATTTTTACAGTATGACAGTTTCTGCAAAATACATGTAAACTACTTTCCAAACAGTAACATTAGTTCTTTGTATGTTTCCCCAAACTGATCTAACACTCCAGAGACCTCTTTATTGTATGTAATTAAATGTTACTCTGTGTAATTAAATATGCACCATTGATCCTCCCAATAAGAATAAATTGATTCATTGATAGTAGCCTCAGTTGAAGGAGCTGCTTTAAAAATTCATAACACCTGTGTGTGTGTGTGTGTGTGTGTGTGTGTGTGTGTGTGTGTGTGTGTGTGTGTGTGTGTGTGTGTGTGTGTGTGTGTGTGTGTGTGTGTGTGTGTGTGTGTGTCCACAATCCATTAGCTGGTCCCAAATCCCTTTGTCCTCCCATTGATTAGCCTTGTACAGCAATTCTTTCTGACTCTCAGTATGTCTGTTTCTTTCCTTTTCTCTCCAGTTGTGTGTGAACAGGTCAATTCCAGTCGTTTCCCAAAGCACAACTTTGATTTCACTCTTTCTCTTCCTTTTGTCTTTCTCTCCTTTCACATCTTTTGCTCACTCCTTTTCTCCAAAATGATGAATAAATAAAGCATGCCCCATAAACAGCTTTCTACTATTATTTAAGCCTCCGGGATCCCTCGCTGTGACAACCTCCTCTCTCGGCCATCAAATTCAAGTGTGTAAATTTTCTAAAAGGCTCTGAATGTTTAATGATGATTTCAGGGAATGATGGAGAAATAGCTGAATAGTGAAGCTATTAGTTTTAATATTTATATTGAGTGCTTTGAATCATTCATGTGACAGGATGTAGAATCTGAGCTGTGGGACGTGTGCGTTTTACAACCAAATCGCCACTTCTTAGACAATATTTGTTTTTGTTTGTTTTTTGAATGGGACATGATAGAAGAAGGGAGAGTCTGTGATTTGTCTTTAGTTAACATACAGTTGATTTTTATATATATATATATATATATATATATATATATATATATATATATATATATATATATATAATTTCAGGTCTTTCATTTTACTATAGATCCTGGACACAGGACTCTTTCATTAAGCCCATCTTTTTAATGTATTTAATAATTGCTGCATTTGTTGAATTATGTTTATTGTTTAAAAGTGATCCAAACTGGACTATTTTAGAATGAACCAAATCTAGGGACAAAAAGATGAAATAACCAAAACATTATGTGATTTTCTATTCTCCCCATCACATCTTTACATTTTACACTTCTTTAGTTACTAATGCAGGTGTCCAATGCCTTTTCTTAAACTCAGGTAATAAAAAGGAAAACTTTGCCTCGTCTAGTTGTATAACAAAAGCTGGAGGACCAGCTAAATGTTCCTACAAGGTTTAAACCATCATATATTTCTGCCCCCGTGGGCATATTTGGTCATACAGTACACGCATGTGCACACATGCCACAAGAAAAATCCCGGCAGGGACTTTGTTCCTTTCTATCAATATTGTTGATATCGCTAATAACTAAAATGTTTGCATGGCATGTATTGGGTATTTAAAAATAGACTCTACAAGTATATTGCTATTAATAAAAAAAATTGATAGTCTGGGCTAACTGGACATCAGTTGCAATTAAAACATAAGAGTTTAACATGCAACCAGTGAGTGAAAATACTTCCACACAGAATCTTAAAGGCTTGGCTTTTTCCTGTTTAGTTTAAAGGCCAGTGGATTCTTCTATGTAACAGACGGTAAGTTCCTCAGGGGCCGAGGCTCTTTCAGGCACATTTAGTGCACTTGACTCAACACAGAGATGCTCTCGGATGGAAAAGGCGTGTTTGGAGGACGTAGCTTGGACATTAAAGTGCCGCTTTGCTGTTGTTTTTAGCTGCTCCTAAATGTCAGTCGCCTCTCCTGAGTCTGCCCAAGAGCATATATGAAGGAAGATGCACTACAACAAGTAGTTATTGTTGTTTTTTTTTCTCTCTCTCTCTCTCTCTCTTTTCTTTCTTGCCTCTCTGTTCTTCACCTGGAAAGGAGCGAGTGGGGGTGTAGCACAAATGAAGTGGGTCTGGCTGTCATGTACACTCGGGCCATGGCTGAAAGATAGAGACAGGGATAGAGAGATAGCAGGAAAGAGAGGAGGTTGGATGGATGGAGTGCAGAGTTTAGGTAGGCAGTGATTCAAGCTGTTTCTTCCTCTCAACTGTGGAGGAACTTGAACCTCCACATCAGCTCATCTGTACTGTGTGCTGTGTGTGGGTTATACAGCAACAAATGCTGTAAATCAGTGATGGACTGTAATGTATTGTGCCAGTTTATAATTATGCACTGTTTATAAAGGAAACAGTACTACTGATTAATGGGGAAAAAATGCACACACATATACAGTACATACACACAACAATACACTATGCTAAGTTAATGAAACATGAGCTATCTTTACATAGTCACAAGTACTCATTCAGAATAAATAAAGTGACTGAAAAGTAGTCATACGTAATAAAATTACACAGATTACACAGATAGAATGACACTCTGTAAAAAAAGGGAAGGGAGCATAAAGTAATGGCACCTGTTCGTGGCCAAATATTAAAAGATATTAAATAGACAAAGGATGGCAATATGTGAATAAATAAATAAATAGATAGATAGATAGATAGATAGATAGATAGATAGATAGATAGATAGATAGATAGATAGATAGATAGATAGATAGATAGATAGATAGATAGATAGATAGATAGATAATTTAGTTTCTGGTCAATAGAATGTCCTCATAAAGATAACAAGACAAACATGTACTGTATGTGTTTGCAAACAAATTAAGTATATGTAAGGTTTTATATTGAAGAATAATATCATTTCCAGATTGACTGACATTAAATGTATTCTATACAAAGATTTGACCAGATTAATATATAATGTGGATTAACCAAAGTCCACATTCTATTTTTAGAATCTGCTTCTGGCTTCAAATGCAATGTTCACATTTATATTGTAAATTGTATTCACTGATTTGTGGTGGCCTAATAACATGCTGGTATAAAAAAAAAAAAGCAATAAATAATTCAACTAAATAAATAATTCTGCAGCCACGAAGAAGGCACTTTCCCAACAAACCTCCAGCAGAGTGTGCCGATCCTTAAAGTGGCTCTAATTCACATAGAGGCAGTGTGACTAGAACAGATGTTGTGCATAGAGCACTACAAGTTAATGTGTATGTACGTGTGTGTAATCAGACTGCTCTCTGAATAAATAACAGCACGTTAACTATGCCTGAGCAGAGCATTAAAAGGCAGCATTAGAAGGACTTGAGGGGCTTCTGCTAGTACATGCTGAGGAATGATGATGGACCACATTAGGGAAAGGAATGGGATTGTGAGAGGTGATTGAGGAGCATAACGCTTGCCTTTTCTCTCCTCTTCTCCCTCTCTCTCCCACAGGTTCGGCCTAATTGCTATGGAGGGCCTGTAATCCACACTCGCATGTATGCACGCACACACATACACTTGCACACACACACACACACACACACACACACACACACACACACACACACACACACACACACACACACACACACACACACACACACACACACACACACACACACAAGCACACATTCAACGCTCGGCCTTGCAGAATAAATCTCATCTCTCCCTTGCATGGGGTAGAATTTAAAGAGCTGTATTATAATTTTACTCCCTTCCACCACCCCACCCCCTTTAAAAAAAAGGGGGGGACCGTGTATGATTCTTGCCCTCAACATCGAACAAGTCTAATTATATGTTCCACAGGGGGTTGTGAGAAGCTATCAACCTGCTGAACACAATTCCAACTCCAACAAAGAGCCACAACCCTTCCATGACTTTTTAAGTGGAAAGAAAGTGTATGCAGCACAATGCATGCATGGAAATTACGCCAAATATTTTCGATTGGTGAGTTTAGATTGATACAGTATAATACATGTATGAAAAGAGTGCACTAAAGTGCAAAGATGTTACTGAATAAACCAGGAAGAAACTAGTACTAGTGGGTCTACAAATCAATGAATGGAACAGCAGGTGGACGTGCTTACAGAAACTAACATAAAGGTCATACTGTATATAACAGGTTTTATAACTTTTGGAGTGTTTATTGTAATTTTTTTTTTTGTAATGTTTCTCATTTTACCAATATTTTTGGACCAAGTGAAAAAAGGTCATTCCACCTGTCAATTTTAGCTTGTCATCATTTGATATAGTAAAACTGAATATATAAAAATTTGTCCACTTCTGTCTCTTTAAATGATCGCAAACTTTGCATAGCATCACATGACCAACAAAAATATTTATCTAATAAAATTCAATATTTATTAGCACAAAATAGAAATTAAAATCCATGTCGGCTAAATAAAATACATAATAAAAGAGCATTTAATTACATTTTTTATTTAATATGCATTTATGACATATACTCAGATAACAGTCAGAATAAAGTACAATAAAGACATTTACTCACATTTTTAACTTACTTTTATTACTGATTTTTGCTCCTTGTCGTTATATTCTTACATTATTATGAAGAGTGAAGGAGTGGATTCTTCCTCAGTACAGTACAACTTTAATCTTGTTTAGGCACATGTGAATAATGTTAAGACTATCACAGATAAGGAGCATTTAAATTGCAAATTGCAATATTCTTGCCAATATTAGTGCATATTTAAAACATTTTCCACAAATACTGCCCATACTCTAACCCTAGGTGTTGAAGTTGTTGTTGTTGTTGTTGTTGTTGTTGTTGTTGTTGTTGTTGTTGTTGTTGTTGTTGTTGTTGTTGTTGATTTCACCTTTTTTGAAATCTTGCAATTTCAATTTTCATTTCAAACCATCCCAAATTTAGGTATGTTCTTATGTAAATACATAAGATAATTTGTAACTAGTAATTTGTGTATCAATACATTATAATTACACTGATTGTTATGCTCGATTAAGGGCTTGCATCAAATTGTTACTAAGAAACACCCTTCATGAGCCAGATATATACTCTGGACACCACTAGACAATGATCATCCCTAGAATTAACACAACATAACATTAACACTGATTATCAATTATATTCCAGTAAACTGGTGGCAGGATCATGGCAAACCAAGACTCATTTATGCATGTGGGGACCCAAGAGTGAACAGACTAGTAGCGATACAGCCTCAATACTTCCCAGATTCTAAGATCTAGTCCACAATCTAGTCTGATCCGCAGAGGCCCCATCCTGCAACCCTCATCACGCAAAGGATCTGATGCCACTGTCCTTATGGAGTTGTGATCTGAAGTCCAGAGCTGGCTTGGTTTTTTTATGCTGGGCATAATTTTTTACATTGTAAAGTTATGAATGATTGGTATATGTGCAAAAAATATTTATGAAACCTGCATACAGTACTTGAGGTCTGTTAGTTGTAACTAAACAAACTAAATATTGAAATAAAATGTAAAAAAAAAAATAATAAATAAAAACCTTTTAACATTATGACTATGTGGATCATCACTGTGGATCATCAATGTTATCCTGTTGCTTCTTACTGGTGATTCCTCACGGAAAGCAACAGGATCCTCCTCACTCCAGGGTAGCCCATGATATGCATGTGTGTGTGTGATCATGCCAGGGCTTCTCAACAAATATAGTAATGCTTAAGAAGAAAGGTGTGAAGACAACAGAACCCCATATGTTCCCTTTTATCTAATCAACACACAGTGAGAGTAATATAGGAAACGGGAAACGCTACAGTGGTGTCATACAAAATGACCGCTGCCAATAGGATAATGACACACTTTTAAACCTGTTATAATGGGGGTAATTGGTGACTGGAGGCAAATGTAGAGCAATTGCACACCATATAATACATCTTCATAATCAAGAGGAACACCGTGATCAATTGCTGTTGATGGTTTAAGTTTATCATGATCTAGTCTGCATTCATTAACATTTATGTTTATTATTTCAGCACATGTAAGGAAGAATAAAATCCTCACTTTGCATCATTGAGTAGGACAAGCGACAATGCTTTCTTCTCTGTCAATTACTATGACATTATCCATTCATGTGTATCTATGAGTTCATGTGTGTGGAGGATAAGTATAGATAACACTTTCCTTGGAGTGAAGCAGTTAGAAAAGGTTCAGGTGGCTGAATTTGCGCTTGGTGGAGCTCGTGTTAGCCCTTTTAGAAAGATCACATTAATGAAAGAACTCCTGCAGACCTCACCACTCCGATTTTCTTCATAATATTAATATTTTTTACAGAACTGCCACACGCCAATCGGGAACACTCATGGATGCATAAACCTGCTTAATTAAATATTACTAGGCCCTTAGAAAAGAAGTGCGAGGAGAGAGGGTTAATGGCCATGCTAAAACATTCCCATCACTTTCTCACTCAGGCCCTAAGGCTCTCACCGTCTTCGAGGGCTCCCCATCACAGGGGGTCTCCCAAGCCTCATTAAAATCAAGCTGATTACATGTAAAGACCAGAGGAAGAGGTCCATTCCCTCCCTCGAAGTCTGGCAGGCTCAAGGGAGACCCTCTTACTGAAAAACATGGGTCAAAGCAATAATGGCAAAAATAATAAGTGGAGAGCGCTTCTACACCGCAGTCCACTGCAATCCTATCTCTTGTTTTATGGTTCAGTATTATAATGATTATTTGGCTTTAAGATCCTATTAACAGCTTTGCCAGCTACAAAGAACAGCCATGTCAGTGCAACAGCATGAACAAAACTGAATCAGTCATTGATTTTGAAGCTAAAAATCAGAGTTCGTTGTTTTGATAACACTGATGTCCTCATTTAGTGGCTAACAGGAGATTAGCATGCTTCTGTTTAATGAGGACTGTGCATGCTGTGGACTGGATTATCAAGGATTCACATGCAGTAATTACTTTCGGAGGCATTCCAACACACTTGTTTTTCACTCTCTCTGCTTTAGAGAAATATTAACCCTTATCCTTAGGCGCAGAATACACAGCTTAAATGCAAATTTGGAGCATTTATTTTGTCCAAAATTAAATGTCATTAATTTTTTTAACATTTAATGAAAAACTGTTTATAGAGTGGCTGTCTCCAGTGTGTGCATGTCAGGGTAAGCATTACATCTTATTACATTGCGTCGTCTTGTTTATAATGTACTTTTTGTGCAGATAATCAGAACGTAAATGATTTTTGGTGTACCTCCACCGCATGTGCTAGGAAACATCTGGTCATGACAACCTCATACTGATTGATATCCAGGATCTTAGTATAAAATCAATGCAAAGTGACTCATGGAATATGTTGAATCTCTCTCCGAAATCAATTAAGAACCACAAATTAATATCAGTTATAAAGCCAATGCTACTGATAAGGTAAAAAGGTTCAGCAATTAATTCCAGGCAGCAAGCTAACAGAACTAAAAGGATTTGCTTACTTTTTGGGTTTTGAAGGTTGCATAGGGAAAACAGGACAGAGATAGGGCAATTAAAAAGTGGCCGGCACCTGCTGGTCTCTGGCTGAGGTTCAAATGTTGTTCTGACACCAGAGAACAGAGCTGCCCGGTAAACAGAAGGAGGGCCAGACAGAAAAATGGCCGAGCGTGACAGGGACGAGTACTGAGTCACTGCGATATCAGTCAGATCATAAGACTGCAGGATGGAAATAGCACAAGCCAGCCATGCTGCCTGCCACAGAGGGGTAATTAGGAGCTCTCTTAAGATTCTCACCAATTAAAGCGGGAGAGCACATAAAGGTAGGATGAGAACAAATATGTGTATAGTCCATGTATACAGTGGGAGTGTTTGAGTAATATATAGCAAAAAGGTATAAAAAAAAAAATAGCCTGAATCCAGTAATAGCTATCATAATAGCAAACACAGTACAGACACACACATACACAAACCAAGCTATATTTATGAGCTACCATGATGACATAAAAATATATAAATAATATAGAAATAACAAAACAACATAGTGTCACATTGACAGTTTTGGCTTGTGAAACCTTGTGAAAGCTGGTTTCGCCTTCTTTGTAAAGGCATACAGGTCAATGCAAAAGTCCTCTCCTTCTACATGATGGTCTAGAAATAAAACTTTGTATAATCTGTTTTTTAAAAAAAAGGTGAATGGCATGTCTGGCATTTCTGAGGACTAGAACAAAAAGACAATCTTCATAAAATGAGTGATCAAAATGGATCATGTTTAGCTCGAATATTGTTGCATAATGCATAGTGAATATGTGCATTATGTGAGGAATAAAAGAGTATTATTGTTAGATTTTATTGACTGTCCATACAGTTATTAGAGAGGTGTTATTGTGGATTCAGGTGCATATTAAATCAAGTGCATTAATACAGTAAACAAGGACATGGCAACAAATCACAGCCATGTTGATATTAAATTCAAATTCAAATTCAAATTTTATTTACATACACAATCATACACAGTACGATATGCAGTGAAATGCTTAGGCAACTACCCTGACCTTAGAACAGTTGCCTAAGCATTTCACTGCATATCGTACTGTGTATGATTGTATAACTGGATGATTGCAAGAGATATATAGCGTTTATAAAATGCTGTATATACAAGAAATTAACATAGAACAACTGACATTTTGGATACAGCACTGCCAAATATTTTGTAATTTTTTTTTACTCCGCTTGTTGAAATAGATCCCAAAGTCACTACTCTCATTTTTTAGCTTACCTTTCAAATTTGAATGTAAATCTTAAAACCTTGAAAAGTATCATTTGCCATTTCAGGCAAGGTACTGAATATATATCTGAGCTTGACCAAAATATATATATATATGCTTCGACACTCTTGCCAATCGGGAGCGATGCAAATACACACACAATGGTGTCTGAAAAACCTCTTCTTCTGAAAAACCTGAGAACATTCTACTTTATTCACAGATGAAGAGGTTTTTAAGTCCTAAGCCAAATGCTCTAATCATGTACAACCATTTTATGAACATTCAGAGAAAGAACAGGGAATGTTTTGACTCATAGAAAGTATTGCCATATCAGGAATGAGGAAGAAGGGTGAAGCATGGGAAAGTTAACATTGTCTAGGAAAAGTATCAGGAAATAAACACTAACACTAATTTGCTAAATGCTATATAATAAGCAATATTGCATGAGCAGGAGTGCTGTTATACTGAATACATGGCTGTGATACATAATATCAGCACTCTTGGTAGACTAAAACCACCTGTTTTATCACAAATAAAACTGATGTATATAATAATATAGACGCAGCATTACATTATTGAGGTAAATACATTAAATATACACATTCTACATGTGCTGCAATATGTACAATATATTTTTAGATCTGAGGAGACATTTACAGTATTATATACAGTGTAGGGCAGACATGTGATATCATGTGACCGTATTAATTAACACACATGAAATGTATGAAATGTAAGACGCATCTACAGTAAGTAGATGTTGGTTCATCTTCAGCATAATGTTAAGTCTGTCAGCAAGCCACTTCTACAGATTTGTAGTAAAAGAAAACTTAGTGAACAGAAATCCTAAACCTTTGCATCAAATTTCTGTGCATCCTTGAAGTATGCATGTCTTGAAGATCAAGACATAATGCATATCGCTAATCTCAGCAGCTGGGACCTGCTGTTGGTAATGAGGACGTCAGAGACGGATGGATATATTTTATACCACTGTTTGCATACTGTTTCTTCGGCTACACAAAATCACTACATATCCAGTTCAAAATATTGAACTCAGTATTTGAAAGACGGAGAGATTGAGTTTTCTGAAACCTAAAACACTGAGTACAAATAAGGTTCATGCATTTATATATGCCTCATGCTAATAAAAAAAAACATATCCAACATAAACGAGTTATCACCCCCTTTTTTCAGTATCACATATCATTCATTTTAGTGTTATTTTTCAATATCTGAGCCTTGTTGAATCCCAGTTTGTCTGTGAATCTTTCTAATAGCATTATGTATGCAAGGGACAAGCAGTGGGCCACCTGGCTTGTGTCTGGTCTAAATTACAACGATATTTATGCTAGTTGCACGGATATGACATGAATCTTGGACTACTCCGTCTACATTCTGCCAGTGGAGGATAGCAGAAATATCCACTTCATGACAGAATCAAAGGAGGGCTTATGGCACAAGGAGAAGGCATTTTGGCAGTTTTACAGATCATCATCTATTATAGATTGGTAGTTTTTCAACTATGCACAAAAGCCAGCTGTTCTTTTTATCAGTTCTTCTCTGCATTTGTAAACATGTTGGAAAGACAGAGGCAGAGATTTGGGAGGTAGAAAAAAAAAAAAAACAAGGAAAAAAATTCTATTATCAACGCATTTTGAAAGCAACAACAAAGGGATTTTTTAGTTTCCGAATCAGTTGAGCCAAGAAAATGGAGTTTCCACAAGGGTGGATCTGCGGTTTGGGTAATCCGTAGTGGCCCGGTTCTTTTCAGAGTTCATCTATCTCCCTCATAATACAGACCTGAAACACCAGGTCAACAGGGAAATCCACCCTGGCTCTGTGTGTGTTTTGGAGGTGTGTTTGAACACAGCCTTAGTGAGCAGACAGCATGCCCTCCCAAGGCAAAGACAAACAGCTGTGGACATATGGATAGGAGGTTCAGGATACTCCTGCCACAGACTGCACTGTGAAAAAAAGGAGAGCAACAAAAGCAGGCTGCAGCTGGATGTGTAATGGCCTGGCTGGCTTTTATGAGCCCTGGCAGAGAAGCTCAACATTTATAAGTGAGAATGTTTAAGCACTAGACTGATGAAAGCCAGTAGTGGGCAGCAGCTCTGATGCCACAGCACCATCCGTGTGTGTAAAAGCGCCTTACCACGCCATGCAGAGCCACCCCTGGGCATCTTTCATGCAAGAGTAGAGAGACAGAGAGACAGTGAAGCTTGATAAATAAATCAACTTAAAGGCCTGCTGAGGGTTTGAGGCCTATTCCTCTTCATGAACCCTGGTTTGGAGACAAGCAGATGGGGGGATGAAGTGAAGTACAGCTCAGAGAAAAAACATCTCTGTCCCAGTAGGTTTCAAGGACCAAAGACGCTGTGATTCTTTAAAAAAAAATAATAATTTATTCACTTATCCAAAAGACCTTGGCTCAAGATCCTCATAATTTTCTTTAATATCAGGGATAAAAGCAATAGCACTATCCCATTGGCTTTCAATCAGCAGCTCTTCAAGAATTCATACTTAATGAATTGAAGATCTTTTTGGAAGTTACTTTTAAGACATTCCGAAGTGGCACTTTTCTTATGTTGATATAATCTGAACACATGGACACTTTCAGTTACCCCTGACTTTAATGGGAGCAGTTGCTCCGTCTTAACTGAATGAGTCCGGCTTTACTTTTATGTTCTTGGCCTCTATTTAGTGCACTGTTTATGTTGCGTGTTAATCAGTAAACTTACTCAAATTAAGTAGCTTAGTAGCTGTTCCAGGGAACTGGGCATTTCTAGTACACATGCAATACTTTCTTTATGGAAAAAGAAATTTATCCAGTTTGTGCATGGGGTACTTGTATATTTGACAGCTAAATATTTAAAAACTTTTCAATTTATGGTAAAATTCCTAAATTCAGGACCTTGGAGAATCTGAGTAAACTGATGTAGAAATCCACATTACCAATTAAATCACATTGATTTAAAATTCTAGCTAAGTAGCAGAAGGTTGTGAGTTTTAAGAAAATCCAGAGAAACACTGTTCAGCCGCTTTAATGCTTTAAACACCCAGGACCCATAGATGGATCCAGACATAAATTCCTCACTCACGTAACATGACTACCCAACTTTGTTTACTGAAAAAAATAGTTACCAAATAATATGTTTTAAGAAATATGTGATCAAAATGACAGATGTTTTAAGGGTTTTAATCTTCAGTTGGATGTTTGGACAAAAAAGATTTTGTCTCATTGTCTTTGCTAAAAGATGACTGAAATTGTTACAATAATATTTGACATTTGGTGAAATTTTAAGTATGCAGTTGTAAAAGTAACAGTGTTTAATATAAATGATATTACAGCTCAGTTGTTTAGATCCATAGATAAATATCACACAGAATACAGCTTATAAAAATAATAAATAAATAAATAAATAAATAAATAAATAAATAAATAAAATTATTATTATTATTATTATTATTATTATTATTATTATTATTATTATTATTATTATTATTATTATTATATCTTAATTATTATTGTGTTTAATATGTGTATAGTCAATATTACTTGATATTTTCCAGCATATACCAATCAGCCATAACATTAAATCGCAAAATAGAAAATATTGTGTAGGTTTCTCTTATGTTGCCCCTCGGGCATGACTCTGGATGTGTTCTGTAGTGTGCGGCATGGGAATGTTAGTGATGGATCCTTTGGGTACGGTGGCTTGTGAGGTGTGGCCAACATGGATCAGAGTTGTTTGTCAAGCACATTCCATGGATGCACAGTTAGATTGAAATCTGGGGAATCTGACAGTCAGTTCAAAAATCTTGAACTCTCTGCCTGCTAAGCATACATTTCTAGGTGTGATGCACTGGGTTTTTTCTGATTCCTTTCTATACTGTCCAGCATTGACTTTTTCCAGCAATTTGTGCTGCACTGGCTTTTCTGTGGGATCAGCCCAGACAGACTAGTCTTTGGTCCCCACGAGCATAGATGAGTCCTGGGTGCCCATGATCCTATAAGCAGTTTACTGGTATATAATTCACGATCAGTGTTATTCACTTCAGAAGAGAGTACAGAAACATTGTCCAATTCCAACTGTGTTCCAGTCTTTATTGAATTCATTAGAAATGACTGCATTTCATATTGCAATTCTATATTGTATAATGACAGGTAAGTCAACACACCTTATTAAATGCCTACTTGTGACTTACAAATAAAAAAAAATTTAAAAAGACAAACATGAGCAGGCTGGTATAATAGCATGCGTGGCAGGCAAGCAAGAGGGGCTAAGTAAACCCCTTACAAGTGCAGTTCTGTCCAAAATATTAGAGGCCACTTAAAATATTTACACCAAAGTGTTCTGACCGGGCTTCTGGTAATGCCTTTTGAGTTTTGCCTGTTTACACTGGTGGTATATTGTGTCTTGTGTTGCATTCTCAATGTGATGAAGCTTCCAATTTAAATGCAGGACTTCGAGGCAAGATAGAAAAATGTGAGAGTGCATCAGCACTTCTGTGGTATTCACCAATTGCATCTCTGGTGCAGCAATAATAGCTGGGCTTTTGATTTCTTTAACAACTGCTAATATAGTTTTCTCGATGCAGGCATCCAGGAGCAAGGCGTGAAATGAAACACAGCCTTTCTTTTCTGTGACCGCTATTTTCTCTTTTTCTTTCCTTTTTTTCATATTTGCACTTGTGTGCCTGCAACAAAAGTCATTTACATCTCCTAGGGCATGGGGTATGGAGGTGGGGAGGGGGGCACTCACACCCAGACACTCTTTCTTTATTTCTCTCTCTCCCTCTTTCTCTGTAACAAAAGCTTATTTAACCCCAGGTTAGATTTTAGAGAAGCGCCAGATCTCTGGCCTCCTTCCAGGGCCCTATTATCAGAGGGGCTGCCACCTAATATACAGAGGCCTCTCTTCATCAATGTATTATTAACAAGCACGCTAACAATGTAATGCAGGCAAATGGCTTTCCTCTGGGGACAGACTTAAAAGACAAGACCAGTGCACAGAGAGAGAGAGAGAGAGAGAGAGAGAGAGAGAGAGAGAGAGATACAAAGCTGGCTCCCTTCGTTAGCTAAAACTATTGAGCAGTCCTCACTATTAGCCTAAAGTATGTGTTGTGTGTTGCAATAAACTATCCTGGTATAGCTTAACACGTTTTATTCAGTTCATCTGTTTTAGAAGCTGCATAATTGTGACCAAGATCCATCTACAGTAATTATCACTTATACAGTTAAGTTAAAATAAGCAGCTGCCCAAGAAAGCAACAGTCATTTCTCATAAAAATCATTGAACAGTGTATTTGAATAAACTAATGTTTAGTCCATTCATGCCTAAATGTAAGTCCGCATCCAACAGTAGGAACTAATGCCTTAATTAATTGTATTTCACCATCACCAACAATAGCTGTTGTTCAATTTATCCTAACGTAATTGGACTTACTTTAAATAATACAGCTCCAGTTAATTTAGTTAACATTTAAACAAATAGCAATATTATATATGATAGGTTTATTAACAAAGTTCAACTATTAACGTGATATTAACATGGCATTAGTAAGCAACGTCCGCTAATGAAACCTCAGCCTTCATTGCCAAGAGCATACTAATTAATAGAGGTTTCTTTTTTTTTTTAACACTGGTCAATTTGGACTTGTAATGGACGTGTTAAACATATTAATAATATGTTCATACAAATTCTATGTAGTGTTAATGATACTGATTGTTAATCAAACTTATATTCAACTTTTAATGAAGAGAGACTAAATAGGAGAATATCACTTACAATGAGCAGTTATGGTGAAACTGACATCTCTTCTTCATACACTGCAGTTTCACCGCATACAAATATGGTCCAGTTCTGGGCCACTTCACACATCCCTGCCCTAAACTTGTGACAGTCTTTTTATCCTCAGGCTTGTTTTGATTCCTTCCACTGACCTCCATTTTAGCGTCGACCTTCATGCCCCTGCTCCGTCCCCTTCATGTATATGCTTCTCCTCTCTCCTCACACATCTAATTGACTTCATGTCTGATCATGTAGGAGACGCTGCTCTCCATCTGCTCCACACTCTAACACCGAATCCTCTAGTGCTCTCACTCCATTAACGAAGAACAGCACCAAAGTTCTGCTCGCTGCTATTATACAGGGGACTGCTAAAATCTCATTTTCAACTCAATTTAACCTGCTACCTCTCATGGGTGGTGTGATTATATATTTTTTTTATCTGCTCTAAAGTACAAATTATCATTTTTTAGTAATATAGGAAGCATTCATTTCTGAGATGCTATTGGGCGTACTTCAAGTAAAATGTCCTAAGCATTCTGTCTGTAAATACATTACTGTACTGATGATGGAATGACATAAATGATGCATGGTTATGGTTAATGTTTATTGGGATAAATATCATTAACTAGTTACAAACAATATTGCCATACTTCCTTATTACTTGAAATGATCATCATAAGAGTTAAGCTCTAACGTTAACGTTTACATCAAACCCCAGAATTGGGACAAAAATGACAACCACTTCACTTTGGCCATGGCATATTTCTTGTTGCAAGTTAGACTGCTTTGATTTCTTTGAATTTCTACCCAAAATCAAGATTTTGCACAGGTGGGATATGAAAAATAAAAACATTTAAATGCATTGAGAAAGATAAGAGAGGAATGATGAGGCAGAATGCTACGGTAACTCAAATAACCATTTCTAACTGTAGCAAGCGGAAAAGTGTCTCAAAAAGGACAACACTTCAAAGCATAAAGTGGATGAACAGCAAAAAACACATTGGGTTCTCCTCCTGTCAGCCATGGACAAGAACCTGAGACTGTGATGTGCATAAGTTAAACAAAACTGGACAGTTGAGAGCTGGAAAAGGATCAGGTAATGTTTTTCAATCTTCATCTCTGCATTAACTGGGAACCTCTGCCACATAATTAATTATTAGGTCATGCAGAATTTGTTACCTTATAAAATGTACAGTAAGTGTATATTGTTCTAGAAAGTTCAATTCGACAAAAATGGGGGAAAAAACACCTTAAAGTCTTTGTACAGTACAGTATTTTCCAATATTATTTGAATTATTTCTCTCTCTTTTTTTTTTTTACTTGCTGTGATGATGATCCTAATAATCTACTACTCTGATTCACTCAACCATCATCTATACCACTTAATCCTGACTTATGGCATTGCAGGGCTCACACACTCATTCACGCACGATAGGCAATTTGGTAACACCAATTAGCCTAATATGCATGTCTTTGGACTGTGGGAGGAACCCGGAATACCAAGAAGGAACCCACCATGCACGAGGAGAACATGTAAACTCCAAGCCCACAGAGGCCTGAATCGAACCTGGCTGGGAAGCAACCCTGCAGGTGCAAGGTGACAGTGCTAACCACTAAGCCTCCGTGCCGCTTAATCATCTACTAGTTGTTAGTGATAACTCCATATAAATCAAGCAAAAAATTTTCATGCTAGTGAAAACCTCAGACTGACAGACAAACCAAAAATCATAATGTGTCCACCACTCAGTGGCAGAGACATAAAAACAAAGCACATGGTGTGTGAACAGAATACGCTCTTTGAGTTTTGGGAAGATTTCAGTTTCATACATTCTCAATGAGAATTTGATTTAAATATTACTTTACACAATTCGTAAATGGCGGGAGGGTCTGACCACAAAGAATTGGTCTTTGATTAATGTTGATTTAAAAATATTGTGATGGTGCACTCAGGCTTATGTAACTAATCCATCCTATTATTGTCAGCATCTCACCATCAACCCATGCCTCCTGTGTTTTATTTCATAGAAGCCCCGTCCTGACTAGCATCTTGGTTTTTATGCTGAGAACTGTTTCCAGTGACTTCCACTGTTCTGCTTATTACAAATCCTCCAAAATGTGTGTGCTTTAAGGAGGTCAGTTTTTATTTCTTAATGGAGGGGCTTAATTCAGCCTTTCTCAAGTAGGTATGCCAATTATGCTTAATAATTCAGTAACCTTTGTGCAATTAATTCACATGACCTAGATAACCGAGGCCACAATTCAGTTTTTATAATGAATTGGCTTCTTTTGCCTCCACTCAGGGAAATTAAAATATCGTTTATCAATGTATTACCCCATTTTAAGCTTCGCCATTTATACCACAGTCGTGTGTAGACATTGCTGGATGTACTTTCAGTGGCATGTGATTGTAAGCAAGCAAAGGAGCAAATAAGGAGTTTTTACTGCTTTGCCTATGAGAACTATAACTAAATTCCTTCCTTAAATTCCTTTAACCACAGTAGATACCAGATTCAAATGCATAACTATATCAGCACAGTACCGTGACAGTGTAAAACTGCTCCCCTTTATTTCGTTTAAAACTCCTAAATTCTCCACTTTTCTCGACATTTCTGATGTACAGTGTGTTTGCAGCGTTTCTTTCATGGCTGCTCCATTCCATCATCCACAGTGAAACGGCTCATTCATCTGCCATCCAAGCAGATCTTGTCTCTGGCTTTTGCTTTGGGCTCCCCTCGAGCAGATATATAGATCCTGTG
>JAAGKR010008969.1:0-5000 GCA_011419295.1 Clarias macrocephalus | reverse complement strand
ACTTTCACTGCAAATGTTAAAATTTATGAAGACTTTATCAAGTTTTTTTAAGGACATAAAGCCTTAATTCTGTGACCACATATCTACCAGCATGTTAGAGCTCTGTGAGAGAATATTCACATAGACATTTGCTTTTATACATGCATAAACCATGAGTGTGCTCACTAGGGGGCAGTGTCACATGTAGCAAACAAGAATTTGTAGTAAATGGAGAGCAGAAAAATTCTTAGAGCCAGGAACAGGGGGTTCAGTGTTTTAACTGTAGAATAGAAGAAATGAAGACAGTGTGGCTGTAACAATGTTTTGGAAAGTACTGATGGAAAATGATCATTTATAAACAAGTCAATTCATACTGAAAAAGTTTTTGAAGCATTTTTAGCTCGTCTGTCAAGCAGCATCAACAGGTACATGGACTAAAGCGCTTTAGTTAAACTGGGGCAGAAATTCACAGTTTTCATGATCACAGAACGAAGCGTATTTTCATATTATTTTAAAATTGAGTTGCTGTGGTTTACATGATCTATATCTTTACTGAAAGGCCAGGAAAAGTAAAAAAAAAAAAAAAAAAAGTGGCAGATCATGCAGTGTAAATTGGCTGCATATTGACTGCAACTTCTGGTATAAAAAAGCCACACACTTGATATTCACACACACCATATTCACTTATTTGTAGTTTTTTGTACATAAACCCATGATACAATGGTGTGTTCATGTCATTATGCATAACACAACCATGAAGAGAGGGAAAAGAAATCTGAAAGCTTGAACTTATATATACACTCACCAGCCACTTCACATACTGTAGGTACACCTGTTCAACGGCTTGTTAACGCAAATATCTAATCTGCCAATCACATGGCACATTTGTGTCAATGGTTCAGGCTGCTGCTGGTGGTGTAATGGTGTGGAGGATATTTTCTTGGCAAACTTTGAGCCCCTTAGTACCAATTGAGTATCGGTTAAACGCCAAGTCCTGTTGGTGCCCATATCCATCCCTTTATGACCACAGGATAATACACCATGTCATGAAGCTAAAGTCATTTTAAACTTGTTTCTTTCACATGACCATTAGTGCACTGTACTCAGATGGCCTCCACAGATCTCAATCCAGTAGTAGCACCTTTGGGACGTGGTGTAACGAGGGATTCGCATCATGGATGTGCAGCAACTGCAAGACGCTATCATGTCAATATGAACCTAAATCTTTAAGGGGTACAACTTACTAGAAAACTGTATCTCATAAAGTGGCTGGTGAGTATAAATGTTCAGAAAGTTTTATCACACAGGAGAAAAAGAACAGGACATGTACTCGACAAAATTCATATTTACAGTAAGTGTTTCTGATCAGTTTCGGTCATGAGCTATTATATTGTATTTAAGATTTTTAAACAGATCAGTTTGTACTTTCAACATGGGGTGAGATAGCACATTCTCAACATCCCTACCATATGGAAAACCCAAGGTATTTAATAATAAAAAAAAAAAAAAAAAAAAAAAAAAATATATATATATATATATATATATATATATATATATATATATATATATATATATATATATATATATATTAATTGTGTTGTTAAAATGTTTTTGACCCTTTACCCATCCCATCGTAGCCACTCAGCATTCACTATAGAGACACACAATATTGTAGATAGATACAACGGGGTTTTAGTTTTTTTTTTTTTTTTTTATGGACTGCATCTCAGTATGCCACAATTACCCATAAACCCTCTGTGTGCATGACAAAACATACACACAAATAAGCTTAAATGTAGACATTTAACACAGCTCTAATCCTGTTCAGTAAATGCTGAAGAACTAAAGAAGGCACTCATCGAACTTCAAAATAGTCTTTGTGATGTATATTATACTGAAGCTTTACATATGTTTCTTAAGGATAATTGAGACACTGCTATTTGAAAAGAATGCACCTGTCCTTATGCAGCCACAATCAAAGGTTTTTCAGCTGTGAGAGTAGTGACAGCTCAATTACTCTTCCACAATGATGGCTGCTGATGTTAATTATCAAGGGTTAACACACACTAATGATCATATTACAAGACACACCAGCTTTGCTGTATATGGAGAAAACTCTGTGCTAGAATGAAAAAGCAATCATACATTTTGCATTTGAGGGATTTTTTATTTTCATTAATGAATGACACATCTTGCTTTTTGACCCTTCATATTCCATTTTAATGTGATGGAACATCCAGGAGACTTGAGTCTTCAGGAGAAAGGAGTTTGTGGTTTTCTGTTTTCTCTGTAATATCAGAAGCCATATTTTTTTTATCTATATAATCTATTACTAACTCAATTGATGGGAAACTTAGTAACTTTTACCAAGCACGCACAATGAATTGTCCTAGAAGAGAATTTTATCATATAAAAGGCTTTATGCCTTTATTTCTTTGACATATAACCTTTTCCTTTTTAATTATTAGTGGTGCATCCACTGTAAAAAAAAATCCCTTTAAATGAGCTGTTATGGGAATAAACATGGATTAGAATGAGTGCATTAATACACATAGATTTATCATTTATGTTAGTCATATATTCAGAACTGTGTTGACACAGAAACATAAACCAGCACTTTCTGATTGGAGAATTCCCCCAGACCTCTGAGATTGTGCTGTCGTGGCCACCACTGGGATGTTAGCGGTGGACCCTTGGGATGCTGTGGGTTATATGAGTCCTCTGTGGATTGAACCTGTTTGTCTAGCACATCCCGTGGGAGCACAATCATATAGAAATGTGAGGAATTTGGAGGCTGGATCAACTACTGTAAACTTAAGCCACAAATACAGCATGGTGTGATCCACTTGGTGTTCTGCTACTTTTCTTTTGTGGCCAGCATTGGCTTTTCTGGCTGGGCAAGCTGGCCTTTGGTTCCCACAGTCATAGAAGAGCCTTGTGTGCCCCTGATCCTATCACCAAATATATACCAGTAAATATTTAATAATGTCGTTCAATTCACCTTGCAGTGGTGGTAATGTTATGGATGATTAGTGTACAAAACATGCACGTGCATATACATGGCTTCCCTGTGTTCCCTGTACTTACAAGTGATCCTCAAATATATGATAATATATACATTATCAATTAAAATATATTGATCCATTTTATGAATTTATCACCCTCTCAATTGCAGATAAGGTCATTTTTCATCTCTTTTATTGTAGACTTTTTATTTTTTTCTGAAATTGATTGCTACAATTAATTATTGTTTTATTATTTATGAGGATTATGTTGACTAGAAGATTAAAAAAGCAAAACCATTACTGTTCATAATAAGTAGGTCATATCCTGACTCCTCAAGTATAAATATTCTTGTATAATTAGCACTCAATCAAGTTGCCAGTAGCTGTGATTGTCCCTTTGCTAAACTCTGTGAATTGCTCTGTCTTTTTGTGCATCTCTGGTTGTCTTCACGCTTCCAGATAATAAGTCAAATGAAGAAAATTTCCAATGGCCAAATGGCTATGTCCATTTTCCATGCTTCTTTTAAAACGTTAGTATTTTTAAGGTTTAGTAATTTTAGGTTAAAGTTCTATAGAACTACAAGCATTTATTATTATTATTATTATTATTATTATTATTATTATTATTATTATTATTATTATTATTGCTGTTCTTGTAGTTTTTGTTTCTTGGGAAATGAAACATGGTGATTTTCTCTATGATGCATGGAAACCTCTTGAAGAACGACCGACAAATCATGTGCACTGATGGTACAAGAAATCAGGACAATTGAAATATAGCATAATGCTTTTCCTCTGCTGCCTGTTAGTCCTAATCAGCAGGCCATATGCTTATTATCATTAGCATGCTATTAGCACACAGGAGGCAGTGAGAGATTTGGATTTTGTTCACAGCCTGTGTGTTAGTGAGGAGAGCCATCAGGCTGAATGACAAGGTCACACCCTCAGCCTTTTGTTGAATTAAGAGAGGATCGCCGCTGACAAGGTGCATTATTGAAATGCTCATTTGCATAAAGTGCAGGGATATTAAAAAGAATCAGCTCTATCCGGTACGACACAACAAATGGAGTCAGTGGAGCAGCGTGCTTTAATATCACAAATTACTCCCAGGGAGTGACCTCTTCACTCTAAGCTTGATTAGAGAGTCTTAATTAGGAAGGATTCCCAACTCTCACCCATCCCTGGCTCCTGCTCGCTCTCTTGTTCTCTCTCTCTCTTTCTCTCTCTCACTTGCACGGAGCTGAGAGTTTAGTCGCTGATTCAATATTTACCCTCCACTCCTGTGCTTGTACGAGTCGGGGGGTGATGGCGGGAGGGGGAGGATGGAAAAATAAAATTAATCATAAAACCTGAGCTCCGTGTGCAGGTGCAAACCAATTAACAAGCTGGCATTTAGAGCTGCCTTAATTAATATTTTGTCACAGATGAAATCAGATGTCTGACGTGTTTAAACACCCTCCTGGATTGTGTTCCGGCAGCTGAGGGAGCTTAGTGTCCACATACACCTTCGCTCTGTCTTCCTCACCTTGTAGGTGAGCCGGTAAAAGTTCAACATAATGATAACCTGCTTCATCACCTTAAAAAACACACATACACTCTTATCTCAAATCTGGAAAGTCAGTTTGGTTAACCTATTCCTCAGAGCAAGCACATGACCTGAAAGGACAAGGGCTGGTGTTATGGCTTTTTTCACCTGCTGGAGTTCCATAATGTCAAAGGTCAACTGTCACAGGAAGCAGGAAGAGTCCCCTAAGGACCACGCTGCCTGGAGAAGTTCTCTTGAAGGCAAGACGCCTCTACCCGGTTTCACAGCACAGCCCCAAACCGCCCCGGGGCATGAATGCATTTTTGTATTTATGGGGCAGTCTTTTCTTCACTGGACATACAAGTCCCAAATCGCACGTGTGTGTGTGTGTGTGTGTGTGTGTGTGTGTGTGTGTGTGTGTGTGTGTGTGTGTGTGTGTGTGTGTGTGTGTGTGTGTGTGTGTGTGTGTGTGTGTGTGTGTGTGTGTGTGT
>JAAGKR010008968.1:0-28608 GCA_011419295.1 Clarias macrocephalus | reverse complement strand
TGTCCAATCAATAAGCAGGACGGGAAAATATCCCGTCGCTAACCGGGTAATCGCCTCTCAGATGGTCGTCGCTTGGAGTTAAAGAGCAACGGGAGGGAATATATGTTGAGGCGAGAGCGGGGAATTAGGTTTCGTTTATGTTTCATCGTTCATCAAATGTTAATCGTCAATGAGTTTCTCTAGTTTCAATAGAAAAGAAGAATGCTCAAGTCGGGGAGCCATTTTGTCGAGGTGTGTGTGTGTGTGTGTGTGTGTGTGTGTGTGTGTGTGTGTGTGTGTGTGTGTGTGTGTGTGTGTACAGAGCCACTGTGAAATGGAGTCCAGTACAGAAATGTCTTCAGACTGCAGTCACAAAGGGAAAAAAATACAAAATGCTTAGATGTTACAGTATTTATGGCCACAGTCAACCCAAACGCCAACTATCAAAAAGCATCCTTATAAAAATGATGATTATATGTTTATTTATTAATCAATAATATTTTATTGATCTACTGTACCTTTATATAGGAATTTACTAATATAAAGAACACAAAGTTACATTTTGCAGTAAAAGACATATTGTGTACGAAGAAAATAATTATTTGTAACTTATAATTTTTGTCTCAAGAACCCATGGATCTGTTTTGTCTTTCCAGAACATTCCACCGGAACTTGATTAGATTGAGATCTGGTGGATTTAGAGGTCGAGTCAACACCTTCAACTTTTTGCCATGTTCCACCATTTCCATGAAACGGTGTAACCTGGTCGGCAACAATGTTTATGTAGATACAACATGTCAAAGTAACATCTACACTGATGGCAGGACCAAAGGCTTCCCAGCAAAACGCTGCCCGGAGAATCACACTGCCTCGGCAGCCTTGCCCACATCCCACAGCGCATCGAGGTGCCATCTTTTCTCCGGGTGAGTGACAGCTTCAGTCGCTCAAGTCGAGACTCAGCAACGTTATATGGAGATAAAATGAAGTCACATGACCACCTGAATGTACTGAATCACCAGCACATCACATCTGTGGAGGTTCCCCGATGGCACGCGCCATACTGTATCTCCAGGACTCAGAGTGTGAACAAGTGGTTCTGTAGGCATGATGAATCATTTTCACACATGAACTGGAGACCACATTGTGTGTGTAGTCAAAGCTAAAGGTGGTCAATGAAATCTTAGTGAGTGTGACGGGTTTTTTTTTTTTTTTTTGGTTAAAATCCTCCCTGCATCATTAAAAAGATCTTTTTTTTTTCTTTTAATTTGTACCTTAACTGTCATTCATACACATTCAGAGCTTTTATGTCTCTTCTCAAACAAGCTTAGAATTGATGTAATTTTGGGTTTGTTTCCATAAATAATCGTGGATTATTGGATAACAAGTAACAGTTTTCGATAACTGATAGCAAATCCTTTGGAGTATTACTTCCAGTGCTGCAGCAGGAGTCTAGACGGTCGTCTGAAAGCTCCGGGCAGAAAAAAGAAAGTGTGGAAAAAGTGAATGCGCGTTCAAATTTGGTCAGAAAAGTGCATTTCCAGCCTCGTCCTGATGTCATGCATCTTAATTATGGGGATGCAGGGGTCGGCCCCGCGCGATGCTATCTCTCCCCGACTGATCTAATGAACACACTCTCGGGTCTCTTTCTCCTGTATGTCTGCAGATAAGCATCTGCCCCACCACCTCCACCCGCCTCAACCCCCAGCATCCCGCCACAACGCCACTCAAAAGCTCCAGTTTCAGGTTTCTGCCGCTTTTACTGCGAGAGCCCGCATTAATTTGGGCTGAAATGAAATAAGCAATAATCAGATTCCACAACACACATTCCCCTGCTTTTAAACACAGACGGCAGGTGCACGGCTTTCTGCTTTTTCTCAGGAAAAGAGCATCAGTGCCGGGGAGAAGTGAGAGAAATGGTCTGAAATGTATAGATTTTTAAAATCTCTCCATTTCAAACGTCATGACAGACAAATAAGATTAGATTCATTATGGTAAAGCTAAATTTAACCTAAAAGCCAAGTTTTTGAGATTATACTGTCAAAAATAAGAATTTGCGAGAAAAAGCGAAAGTAATAACTTTGCGTTCTTGTTGCCTCCTCTGCGTCCTGATTGGCTAGTTGTGCTAACGGACGATGGAGGCATTTTCCTTTTGTGGCGACAAGTTACAGATAAAAAGAAAAATGTGCATTTGTTACTACTGTATTATTCACATTTCTTACAATTCCAGAGAGCTCTGACTATTCAAAAAAACTGAGAGCGGTAAAAGTCCACAACTGTTCTCCCATTTCCATGGTTCAAATGTCTTTACATGTCAAAAATCTAGACTCAAAGACAGAGAGAGAGAGAGAGAGAGAGAGAGAGAAAAAGAGGGATGGTGCATGAAAGAACAAGTCAGAGACTGAAATAGAAAGAAAGACAGCAAGAGGCAAAGACAGAGAGAGACCGAAAGAGACACATGGAGGGGTCGAAAGAAGGACTGTAAGAGAGAGAGACAGAGAGAGACAGTGTGAGGGAGTTTATAAGACAGAGAGAGAGAGACACTGAGAGAGACTGACAGATGAATATTTGATACAGAGAGTCAGGGACAGAGACAGAAAGAGAGACAAGCATTGAAACCGATAGAGAAACAGCAAGAGGGAAAAATCAGAAGCAGGAACAGAAATGGAGAAGCAGTAGAAGAAACAAGCATTAGAGGAGATACAAACATGGAGAGAGAGAGAGAGAGAGAGAGAGATGGAGACAGAGAAATAGTGGGGACAGAGAGACAGACAGCAGCGATAGACATCGCATCACAGAGATACACACATGGAGAGAGAGACAGGAGAGATGTAGGAGAGATGGAGACAGGGAAACAGCGGGGACAGAGAGACAGATAGCGGGGACAAGCAGGGATACACACTTGGAGAGAGAGAGAGAGACAGGAGAGATGGAGACAGTGAAACAGCGGGGTGAAGACAGAGAGACACTTGGAGGAAGAGAGACAGAGAGAGTCTGAGTGTCAGAACAAAGTGAGAGACATATCGGCGAACAGCGATACAGCAACAGACAGAGAGACACATACGGAGAGACAGAGCGCAAGAGAGACAGGCAGAGAGAGAGAGAAATGAAATCAGACACGCTCGCTAATTTATTAGCCTTGTTCAGCTCGAGGAGGAGGGAAAAAGCGCCAGCTGTTCCCAGAACAGTAGCGGATCGATGGGGGCAGCAGGAGGGGGATTTAGAGGGGCCACGGTGCCAGGCGGTGCCAGCGGGAGAGAGAGAGAGAGAGAGAGAGAGAGAGAGAGAGACAGGGGCGCCAGACGAGACAACACCCTGAGAAAAAGGGCTGAGTGAACAAAAGAAAAGAAAATGGAGACAAGAGGGACGGAATTCAAGTTTCTCTCTCGCTATGAAGGCAAATGAGTTGAGAAAATGAGCCTTAATGTCAAATTAATGAAAGTTGTAATAAGCCCCGCCCACAATGCTGTCTATCATATACCCAAACTGTTGGGTGTAAATGTTAAAGGTTCAAATTGCTGTAATGGTTTAAGAAGGTGTTTAACACGGAGAGGTGGAAAAAAAAAAAAAGATGTTGAGGAAATCTGGCATATGTGTACGTTTTAGTAAAAAGGAGTAAAAAAAAAAAAACAAGTGAGAGAAGAGCGAGAAAGAAATGGAGGATGGTTTCATTCAGGCTTCACTCAGGACACCGTTCACTCCATCATAAACCCAGGTTCATGGCACCTCCCTCCCTCCCTCCCTCCTCCTCTCCATCTCAGCTGAAGGCATGGCTCACCTCTGGTCTCGGCACTGACTGCTATCTCTCCATCCATCCGTCTTCAGACAGGCTGCCTCCCTCCTTCTCGCACTCGTCCCGCAGCCAACCAGCGTTTGCTATTGATTTATCGATTGCCGTCTGCCCGTGCAGACTCGGCGCGCTCTGCCTCGCCTCGCTGCATAGATTTTTCTCCCGAGTTCTCCTCCGTTCCTTGGTTCCTCTCCTCCGCTCTCCTCCGTCTTCCCCCTCTGATCGGAGCAGGCCGGAATCTAGTTCACCTCCAGAGATCAGCTCTTTCTATCACTCGGTTTCACGATCGCTCAATTCCCATCTCGATTCTCCCCCCAAAAAAATCGGGAGAAATTGTTTTCTGTCCATCAAGCGTGTACATGTTCCGTTGAAGACCATCAAGATAGCATCAAAAAGCATGGACCAGTCAAACACCCCATTCTTTAGAGGATACTTTTTACTCCAAATTTTTTTTGGCAAATGAAAACAGGAAGTGTTGTTTTTTTTTTCACACCAGCAGTGTTTTTTTATATATATATATATATATATATTCTCTTAAGACTGTCCAGCTTTACACCACACACAGATATAAACCCGAAGACACTGTGTTGTTTTTTTTTGTTGTTGTTGTTTTTTCAATAAAATGGTGTTTTTTTTTGTTGAGGCTTAGAGTAAGGAGGTGACCTGTGACATATTGGACGTGGTTTTCTTTTCTTACTACGAAATACTGTGTAAACTTGAGACAAACTGACAAGCACGTAACGCTGACATGAGCACTGGTTAGACGTCTAGACGTCTGCATCTCACTGGAATTGTTTCCGTGTTCATATGGAAAAGGTGACAAAGTGAAATACTTTCTTGCTTCAGTTGTCGTCATGTAGATGTAGAAGTTTTATTTGTCGCACGAACAACCACACAGACAACAACATGCAGTGAAATGTTTATACGACCGTCCGTACCTGTAAAAATATACACTGACCAGGATTACAGTGCAAACTTACATTTTACACTAAAAATTTAATTACGGTAAAGATTTTTAGATATGATGTAAACTGGAAAATTTACTAAATAAAGATAGAAATTTTAATTCTCCTCTTAAAACCTTTAAGTTTCCTCCCACAGTCCAAAGACGTGCAGTTTAGGCTAATTGGTGTTTCCTAAGTGTCTTTACATCCTGCGTGTCTAAAAGAGCGATATTGAGGCGATATTCTCTCCCTGCTGCTGTTAGACTGTACAACCAGCGCTGCTCCCAGTCAACCAGTCTCCACATCGCACACTGTTGTGTGTAATATCTTGATTTTTACCGTATGGTTATAATATCATTACATTTTTGCGCAACAACATCATTTTAAACTCAAATCTAAAGGATTCTTCCGTTCCTTGCTTCAGCTTTGGGTTTAGTTCACAGTGCAGTTATAAAGGTGTTATATGGCTTTTACAGTTGTGTGAGGGGTAAATATTTAATTTACAAATAAGTTTATGTGTAAAATTTCTGTCAGGACGTCCAGGCAGCAACGTGTTCGCACCCCTACAGGTGACATTGTGGCTGTAGTGCAGTTGTGATGTCAGAGGTTTTCATTCCTGATCGTACTGTAGGTTTATATGAGCTGCTTATGTTTGGATTCAGCGCATTCGGTTGATGTGCACTTAAACTGACTAATAAATATTAGCACTCAATAATAAACATCATAATGATGGGATTTGATTCCCCTGCTGTAATAAATCAGACTAAATCAATTATCCTCGAGCCCCTTATAATTTTTGAAAAACTGTTGACGAAAATGAGACATTTCCATAAGTACGTACGTGACTCACCAGACAGCCCTTATTGTTTGATGTGACATCCGGGTCACGGCGCCGAGTCTTTCGACGGAATTATTTCTACTGTAAGTTTTGGAGGATCTTCAGATAAGATGTTTCATGACGATTTCAATTATTACTGTAGCAATAGAGCTCACTGTGTGTGTGTGTCTCTCTCAGTGTGTGTGTGTGTGTGTGTGTGTGTGTGTGTGTGTGTGTGTGTGTGTGTGTGTGTGTGTGTGTGTGTGTGTGTGTGTGGCAGATGAAACACCTCTCATACACAGTAGAGCATTTTTCCGTACTGTAGCTCAGGCTCCTTTTATTCCACTCGTCCTCTGGATGAGCCATTTCATATTATAATAAACGTAGTAAATCAGCTACTGTTGTATGAGGTAACGTAACGTAACGTAACGTAAATGTAAATGTACTGTTGAACCACGTCGCTCAAAAAGACAGCAGAGATGAGCAACAGTTCGAGGGAGGGGCCTCTTCTTATACTGTATGAAGTCACAATTAGTTCATATGAAGAAAATCTAATTGGCTTGTTTAAGCAAAAAAATGGAAAAATGAACAAAAACAGGGAATGCAAACAGGAATTTAGCAAAATATGCGCCATTTATGTTATATTACAGTCAATTTTCTGGAATCAGAATGAACAGAAAACAAAAAATATTCCAAACTAATATGTGTACAAAAGTATGAAGTTTGGTTAATACTGTATTAATATTTAAACTCAACATGGAATTGAACTGTAAACCTGCAGATTCCTCCGTCTTCCGTCTAAACAAAAAGGTCACAGTCAAAAAAAATGATAAATAAATGATAACACTCGGCCTACGCATGGTGTAGTATACAGCTTTGATTTTTTATTTTTCCCTCATTTGTCCTTATGCCTGAACCTGACCTCAGTGCAGCTAGAAATCTGTTCCTAGGCTTTCAGCTGTGAGGTCATATTTGCAACACTCAGCAAAAAAAGAAAGTCTGAATGTCTTATTTAATAAAAATGTCACTTACGGTACATACTGTGTGTGTGTGTGTGTGTGTGTGTGTGTGTGTGTGTGTGTGTGTGTGTGTGTGTGTGTGTGTGTGTGCTCACACACTGTGTATAAGGTTTACACACATGCACATGCACACGTACATTTGTTTACACATAGACAAACTGACACACACACACACACACACACACACACACACACATAGAAGGTGTCAGCAGGTCCAGAAAATTGGATCACAAGGTCGGATCTGCGGCTGCCTCTGGCCTTGCTGACGGCAAGACCAATCGATCAGTACACTTCGTCACACACACGCGCACCGGGTGTTTTTTGTGGAAACTAACCCCACCAATGCGTCACACATGGATACACACCGTCACACACCATGCTTATAACACACCAGTATGTGATTCAGGGTAAATACTGGATCCTGGATCCTGGTGCTCATTATTATTATTATTATTATTATTATTATTATTATTATTATTATTATTATTATTATAGTTTATACAGTTGCGATGCTTTGTTACATTGTTTATAGAGATGTACTCATGAAAGCTGAAATATTTCAGAGCTACTCAGTACCAGGGCTTAGTGTCTAGTCTGAGACTAGCAGTAGAACCTACACATCACGTCCTGTTTCCCCAAATGATCACACGAAAAACACACTCAATTAGTTAGTCAGGCCTTTATTTGTCACACACACACGACTGCACAGTGAAATGGTTTGAATATCCCGGCCTAGCTGGGGTCAGAGTGCAGATATAGTGTATATTGTTCCTGGCCCAACAACTGCGACCCGGTGGAGCTGTGACTCAAACCAACAACCTTTTTATCAGTAACTCAGTGCCTCAACCCCATGTTGTGATGTTATAGTGAAACAATCAACGTGGAGTTAATGGTAGCGCCACAATAATAATAACACCACGTGTGTTTAATAATGTCCAGCCATTTCGTCACCAGCCTGGATCCTGGTTGTCCTGGATCTATCATAAAACCTTACAACTGTACCTCAGACTGTTACAAAAGCACCGACACTGGAGACTCCTTGCATAAATAATACAATTAAATAAACACCTCCATACTGAAAACTTCAGCAGATTACCGCTTACACATCCTCCATCGTTATTCATCTGGACGTCCCTGTGAACGAGCTGCTGCCGTGGAAACGCTAACGTGTTAGCACGAGCACATTAATATTTACCTGCGCTTCCGTCTGAGCTCCTGTTATAGAGAACGAATCAACACCTTCTGACCAATCAGAGCACAGATCTGAACAGCTCTGTGTGCATTAATAAGAGGTCCTTGGTTTTCTTGGTGCTTGGCGAATATGAGCTTCGGTTTAGTAACAAAAGATGAATATTTAATTAATAAAATTTGCACTTTAAAGTACAGTGTTCAGGGCTGAAGGGCTTTGCTGTGTCTACTGCAGACGCAGCAAAATGTCGACGCACGAAATGTTGGTTTCCTTTGTGCGCAAGTTTCACTAAAATCTAAAATCCTTATTTTTTTCTTTTTATCTGAAATGCTTATTTTTTTTTCCGGATGACTTCACCAGCATGATGTGTTCATTCGACTCTAATTGCTTTTGGATGTGATGCCCCCCCTCACCCCCCCCCCCCACCACCATCAGCACCAGCACCAGCACCAGCAGCTCCTCCACCCCCTTCGTACTTTAACCTAATGGCTCCATCATCATAAATCTAATATTCCTAAACTTCAAACTTTGCGCTCTCGCCAGAAAGACGTTCTTTTCAACTCGGTTATGTGAAAAGAGGGAAAAGTATAAAGATTTCACAGGAAAATGTATATATTACCTTTGATTTTGCCTGTTTTTTTGCAATAAGGGACGGCTTTAGTGGGATAAAAATTGATTTTTTTAAGCTTTTTTGTGCATTAGCTTTTAAGTTTTGAAACGTTATTTGCCGAGGCCATTTCTGATCAATGAGCAAAGCCCCAATATATATCTCTGATGCAATAAGGGAGAGAGGGCCATGCGGAGAGAGAGACAGAGCGAGAGCGAGAGAGAGAGAGAGAGAGCGAGAGAGCAGAGAGCGAGAGAGAGAGAGAGAGAGAGAGAGAGAGACTATCATCTGAATAGAACATTTGGTCTTCGGAATAATGTGTTTTTTATGTTTTTTCACTCAATTTGAAAGCTACTTTATGTGAACAAAAACACCTGCTCAGAAAACTTCACTTTCCGGTTTCCTGTCTTTTTAATCCTCAATTAAATTATAGTAAAAGTCTTTCAAGTCTCTGGTGCAGATGCGACCGAAACTGGGTTAGAAACATGAAATTTCCATCTCGGTAATGTTATAGGGGGAAGAAATAAAGTAATATTTCTGGTAAGAAAGACCATATTTATGCAATGGAGTATGAGAAGAGATAAAAGTCAGTCAGGTTTTAGCGTCGGTATTCGGCGCTATTCATGATGGAGGATGTTGTTAATATGTGCTTCTTAAGTAAGTGCCTGTCTTTTAAGCCGTACATTATAAAGCATTGTAATGCCATAAAACCTAGTAAATGTACATCACTTATATATACAAAGAGCTATCGGATTTCTCCATGATGCACTTCTTTAGTCACGAGCAGGTGAGCTCGGCACGAAGGCTCTATGCGTGCTTGTGCAAGAGCTACAGCATTAACACCGTTTACAATTCATAGTCTAAAACACTGAGCGCAGTGCAAACATACAAATCAATGAATTAATTAGTCAAGAAAGTATGTACGAATGCTGTTAAATTATGATTAGTCAGAATGCAGCAATCATTTATTGTCTATAATTGCAGTTCTGAAAGTAGTGTAGCTGTAAAGCACAGAATCGTCCATAAGATTAATCCTCATTTACAGGTGAAGTGAATAACACTGATTATCTCGTAACAATATGACCCGTCGCGGGTGGGATATACTGTAGTAGTGCCCGAAAGAAGGAAAACCAGTAAAAGGGTCATGAGCACACAGGGTTCACTGAACGGGGTGGCACGGGGTGGCAATTGCCACTCTAAGAAAAAGCCTTGCCACCCCATTTGCCACCCCAGCACTAGTGTCCTAGTGTTCTAAAAATAAAAGAGTTTCCTCGACCGATTTACAGCAGCGACTCTGTATTTTGATGACATAGTGTGACGAGCGTCCCAACCAGGGGACTCGCTACAAGAGAAGTTAAATATACCGTACCTTCTCATTTAATTTATCTGACGTTCCAATCCAGATATCAGGTTCAAGTCAATCACACATCAGCCTTTATTTCATTTTTATAGGACAATGTAAAAATGTGCACCCCTAGTGTATACACCGAATAAGAACAGCGTTGAATTCACAAAAACCATCCAAGGATGCTTGCTTCAGTGTTGCCACCCCTCATAATTTTAATGCCCCCCCCCCCCCTTGCCACCCCATGAATAATTCTCTAGATCCGCCCCTGACTGATGTGCCTGAAGAGTGAAGGCTTGTATATCTGGTCCGATCCCACAGAAAAGAGGTTCTTCATGACTCTGATGCAAAGATGTCAAAAGACACATGGCTGATCGTTGTGTATAGAAACATAGAAATAGACAAGTTCCTGGTGAGGAAATGCCTGTTTATAGGTGCTATGATGCACGTCGTGAGTTTCACAGACATTCCACAATATCTAATGTAATAGTAATAAAGAACTGAAAAGGTGTTTGAGTTATTGTTCTGTAATTGATGATCATTGGTTATGGTTGGCAAATCGATGTTGTATTTGAGAAATTAAAAATGCTTCCTAGATCGTAACATTAACTTCATGAGACAAATTGTTTTATTCCTTACATAACTGGTGGCTGCATACAAACTATAAAAAAATATTTATGGCATGGGCAACGGGACAAATAATCTTTCTTTACAGCTTACCTGTTCCAGCACACAAAAAAAAAAGTTATTTGTGCTAATGTTTCATAAAACATAATGTGAAATAAATAAATTATGACAAAATCAATATGAAGGGCTCTTTATGCGTATTACTGCTTGTGTCCTGGGGTCTGAATAATCTAGATATTCATCTCTCATGTTATAAAGTGACTAAATACAAACATAACTATATTCCCCTGCATCTTTTTTTGTATAAATGGATGTATCATATTTTTTTTACTGTGTTGTTAGTCAGCCTTACAAACCAATAGTGTTTATGCTACCGGAATACACACCGCTGGACTACACACATTTCTCTTGAAGTGTACGACTTTCTGCATTACTCACAACATCTTTAAAACGATCCACCTTATTTCTTTAAAGCCCTTTAGCCATTAGCGGCGCAACTTTCTCATCTGGAACAAAAGGACGGCCTGGACGCATAAAAGTCCATTTCCCTCTCATCTCTCCATCCAAGTCTTCCTCCTTTAATAACAGGAGAGAGAGAGAGAGAGAGAGAGAGAGAGAGAGAGAGAGAGAGAGAGAGAGAGAGAGGAAGCTGGTCTCAATGCCGGAGCCTTGTGCCGAAGCTCGCGTCTCAGACTGGAGAGCTCTTTAGGACACTCCGGCTAAATGGAGTCGGCGATGAATGGAGTCTTGGCACTCGTCTTTTCTTCCGTGGAGCACATTTAGAGCATCGACTACCTGTGAGAAAGCTCAAGACAGGGCTTAAAAGCCCAAAGAAGCACTCGGATAGCAGGAGAGACAGAGACAGAGAGGAAGAAAAAGGAAGTTGAAAGTGTGTTTGAGAGACAGAGAGATGAAGACGAAGGGGTGTTTTTATTTCAGAAAAGAAAGGCAAGTATAAAGGAAAGAAGCGAGGGTTTGAAGAGAGAGTGGACAGAGCATTCTGAGAGGGTGAGAAAGTTGAAAGGAGAGAGAAGAGATGGAGCGAGGGAGGGATTCAGAGCAAGCTAATGGCTCAAAGAAGACCACGATGGAGACAAGGCCTCACAAGTGGCCTTTTCGCAGCTTTTCGGCCCGCGGCGTCTGTATGTCCTCGTCATTAGAGGGTTTTTTTTGTGTGTGTTTGTGTATGTGTGTGTGAATGTTTTTAACATGTGAATTTGTTCACTCGTTCTGAAAGCAACAGTGTGGACGAGCCAACAGTGCTTTACTGAAACTCAATATGGTGTATAAGAATTTGGAAAAACTAGAGAACCTCTGCAGGGTGAAGAGTATTGTGTTGGCGGAAGGAGCGCATCCGCAGCTTTACCTATGTTTCTACAGTTTTGATTGATTATGTTGTTAAATGTCTCAGATGTCCCGCTATAAACTTTCGTTTCAATACGAAATTAAACATAATAAAATCAAACCAAAGCTTGACTCTGTATAATCATCCACATTAAAATGGAGTAAATAATAAAAAAAAATTTAAAAAACGGTTAAACTGTCAATAATGCAGTAAAAATGTGTGCCTTATATACTCTGGCCTTCAGTGGGGTCCCTTCAAACAAATTAAAACACATGCGACTACCACCACTGTAGTTTGACTATAGACGTTATGCTGTCATGTAATTGAGAATCAAAACGTTCCCTGGTGATCATAACCGCCACAGATAACACTGTCGACCTGAATAATGAAGAATTGCTGGTTAAAACTTATTCCCACAGATTTTACGAGAGACCAGATAACGGTGGCTGTTTTTTCACACTAAGCACAACTGATTTGTGTATTGAATAATTGCTGTTCCCTCCTCACTCCTCAACTGCTCAGTGTTCATCTTATTATTTTTCTCTGTACTTGGGTTCACATGCATATTTTCACCCTCCAGTACAGCAGGTGGCAGTATGCACCTAATAGGTTTAAACACAGAGAAGAAGAGTCAGTCTTTGCGTTATGCTTAATATTAAAATATATAAAAAATGTATTTCAAAAAACGCCAAGAGCAATGCGCTCGCGTGCCATCCTCCGCTGTATCAGCTAGAATGAGACTGGCGAGTTCTACTTGCACATGGAGATTTCAGAGGACAACGACAGCATTGATGATGTCATGTACGATTGATTCGATCCAATCATGTAATTGTTCCATATCTGACTGCGGAACGATTGCATTCTCACTGATCAAATTGAACCAGACTTTGGGGGTCAAGTTTTGGCAAAAACGCTCCCAGAGCCCTAAACGCCCAGTGCTCAGTCAGATTTACTGTACGGTAATATTTATAGATCTCTCATCAGGTAATTTATCATTTAATAAAATTTAGAAACATTATAGTTTGCACCCTGTTATTAAACTCGTCAGTTTATGAGCTATTTTTCCCTCCCCTAGCTTACCATGTCACTCCGCTGTGATGAGTGAATGAGTTCGCTGTACATAACTGTATCACATATGATAAAACATGGTAGTAAAGGCAATAGATATGAGTCAACTTTTTTACTGTAAGCAAATCGTTTTTAAATTCAACAGTTATTTTCAAGTTTTTTTTTTTTTTTTTTTTTTTTTTTTTATCATTCAGCACAAGCACACAGAAGCTATGAATGAACTTCTCTTTGGTTCTCTCTGGACACAAAAAACAGCAAAAAAATAAAATAATGACAAAAAAGAAAGAAATTACACTGATGACAAGCCACTGTATTAAAGATGAACCTGTCTTCCATGTGAGGTTTTTGACCGCACTTGTTGTGACGTTCCCCACTCACAACACCTGGCCAACATCTTACATCTAGAGACAGATCAGCAGACAAAATGGGGTGGGTTTGGTTTTGCACCAGGTCTTTTATCATGGTGTCTGTTATTAAAGATTGTAGCATATATGGGCTCTTAAATTTATTCACAGTCAAGCGTTATAGTGGCGGTACAATGCGACAGTGCTAAACGCTACACCACCTAGTGTGGTATACTTGAAAACAAATCCATCCTTTTTTTTTTTTTTTGCTTCTGACTGAGACTCATCCACCCTCATTCAGCCATTTATGACTAGCTAAGTAGCTAGCAAAGAAAAGTCAGGCGCTAAAAATAGTTCACTAATTACAAAAACTGCATCTGAATTGTAAATTATAATTCAATAACCAAATAGACACAGCAGAGAAATACTTAGATAGGCAAAATTTCTTTGCATCTTGCCTTCCTGGATCTTAATGGCACAGATATTGCATTGGAAAAAGTGAAAAAGTAAAAAATTGGAATTGATCAGAATATAATATACTGTAACACCTTCACTGAAAGCCTTGAAGTCCTAAAGGGATCAAAATGGCTGCCGGCTTCATTGTTTTACATTCAAGAAACAAAAAAAATTATAATTTAACACAAAAGTTTCTTAGACAATGAAAGTGATGAGACAATATATATATATATATATATATATATATATATATATTTTTTTTTTTTTTTTCTGTGATGGCAGTCACAAGCTAAACGGTTAAATCTGATATTACTGATGTAACTGTCATACCTACAGATCTCCAAACTCACATCACCACCTCATCACTGAGGTAAAGCAGGAAAAAGAAAACCCTGTTTCTTCAGATGAGTTGTTCATCACCTAATTATTGATCGGCCACTGATGAGGTGTGTGTTCTGTGTAATGACCACATAAGGCAGAATGTTTGCATTCTCCTGGATCCTGGATTCTTTTCCCTGTGATAGTAAGCGCATTGTTTTTCCCCCCCTGGTCAGATATTAACCCAACCTTCTCCAGAGCTGCTGCTTTATCTCCAGTCTGGTATCCAAAGGCAGCTTAAACTCCTGGCCTCTGGAATATTTGCTGCTCGCAGTCATTTAGCACTCGCGCACACACACACACACACACACACACACACACACACACACACAGGCACACAACCATGCTCAGAGGGAGCAGTGAGCAGCTGGACAAGTCTGTCCCCTACTGATTGGGACCGATTGGACGAGCTGTCCGGCAAGGCCTCATGGGAAATGCCCTGGCATGGAAAATAAGGGGTTCGACTGGCCTGGAGGTCAGACACCCCCTCAACCAACAAAACACACACTCTCGCTCTAAACCCCCTGGCGCTGTGTGTGTTTGCAGCGAGCTTTGTGTGTTTGGAGAGGAGAGATATGGCTCTCTCCGTCCCTGAGTCGCAGATAACGACACACAAAAGCAGCAGCTTCGCTCTGTCCTGACAGGAGATACACACCGTGAGAAACTCTTACTGTCTGTCACTAGCTCTCTCACTCTCTCTCTCTCACACACACACACACACACACACACACACACATCATTGCCAAGATTAATCTCTTTTTGTCCTAAAGCACCATTGCCACTTCCTAATACGACACGAACCATAATGAGGGAGCTGGATTAGCGTCAGGTCTAATTACACTGCCGTTTTGTTCTCCTGGAGCATTTTCTCAGGAATTTGTTAATACATCTGAGGAAGATGTTGTCGTTCCCTTCATTTTGGTGTCCTTTTTAGGATGACTGCATCCCTACATTGTGCGTTTAGGAATTAAAAACTATATGCTAAGACAGCACTGAGAATCATTTCAGTGTACATGGTGCTTGGTTGCCTAGCAACAATGTACCTTTTTATATTGGAGCTAATTATGTTTTATTTTTTCGTTTGTTTGTTTGTTTTTGCATTTTTGCAGTAATTTATCTAAACATCTGAGGAAAATGTTGACATTCACAACATTCTGACCTTTACATTGTGTGTCTGATACTTAAAAAATACATGCTAACCAGCTAAGCAGAGCCTTCTGTGTGTCATATTTGCATAGCAGCAGAGTTTTTATGCTTTTCACAGCTTCACATGTTAAAAACTTATAAAGGTTAATTGTTCATGCTAATAGTGTATTTTTATCCCAATTGAATATTTTTGTAGTATTTTGTCAACATATCTGAGGGAAATGCAGACATTCCCAACATTATTGTGTAATTTTAAAGGTCTGACATTTACATTGTGTTTAAGAGTTAAAAGCTACATGCTAGCTAGCTAAACCAGTGCTGAGATACCTTTCATTGGACAGGGTGCTTTGTTGCCTAGCAACAGTGTTGCCATGTTAAAGCCAGGTTATCTGTTTAAGTTTAGGCAATGTTCACATGTAGCTGGTTATTTTTTAAAAAAGAAAATTTTTCTCAGTGGTTTTGGCCTTTCATCCACATGCAAACACAGGTCGTTGAAAACTGATCTTTTGGAAAACGATAGTAAAGATTTTCAGTGGTGTTGTGTGGACAGAGGAAACAGGAATTTTGGCTTGTTGTAATGTTGCCTTCTGTCCAATGATGTCATTGTCTTTGTGCTACTATATTTTATCCAATAGGTGACTTACGTGCAGTAAACTAATGACTGTGTTAACGTTGCCTACTGGATTTTTTACATGCGTGCACATACATGCGCAGTTACTCACACATTACGTTAACAGTGGTGACTGAATGTACTATGAAGCTCACTGCTGCTACATGCAGAACTCCGAAGACATAGACCTTGTGGACAGCGATGGCAGTTTTTTTTTTTTTTTAATACCTGGCTACATGTGGACATGGCGTGCATGTAATCAGGGCATTTTTATTCCAAAATAGTATCTTTGTAGTAATTTACCAGCATATCTGAGGAAAATGTTGACATTCCCAACATTCTCACCTCTTCATTGCAAGTTTGATACTTAAAAACTGCATGCTAGCTAACCAGGTGGAGTCATTCAGTATACAGTGTACATTGGCTGCCTAACAGAGTTCTTATGCTTTCACCACTTCCCATGTTAAAGCCAGATTAACTGTTTACGCTAATTATAATTACAATGAATTTTTACCCTAATGGAGTACTTTTTTTTTTATAATTTACCAACATATCTGAGGACAATGTAGACATTCCCAACATTCTTGGGTAATTTTTTAAAGTCTGTTTACCTTTACATTGTGTGTTTAAGACTTAAAAGCCATATGCTAGCTGGCTAAGACAGCATACAAACATCCCGCCTTGCAAATTTTTACATTAAGAACTAAAATTTGGCCTCAGCATTCAAAGCATTTTTGGCATTCAAGCAACCAAGCCGGTCGCACATACTTCTGATCAAATCAAAAATGATCGAAACTTTGTTTCTGATCAAAACTTTGTTTCTGTTAGCCAAGTGAAGCAAGTTTTTTTTTTTTAGCAAGACATAGCACCATCCATCCCAAAAATGTTATTAAGGACAGGAGGAAGAAGAAAAGGGAGCCGCTTTCAATTTGGTTTTTAAAGAGGTATTATAATTTAAGGTTAAATAAGGTTATTGCTCATTTATTTCATACTTTAATTAATTTACTTGTCTTTTCTAAATGTTTTTATATGCAAAAATATGATTATAGCACTGGAAATTAGTAATATTGGTAATATTTTTGGGTGGCTGGAGAGGATCATCTGCCTTTACATTATTTTACATTTCACAGTATGAAATTTTGCCTTAAGAACTCACCACCGAAAACGATTAAATTCGTGTGTTGAGGTACAAGTGCACTTCTCATTACGGCTAAACCCGCTGGTGTGATGGTCAGCACGCTACAGTATATACAGTATCAGCTAGCTAAAACGGCAGTGATTGGTTGCTTAGCAACAGTGTTTAAAAAGTGTGCATATTGTATATGCTAATATTTCTGGTAGTGGAATTCTGGTCCTTTTTAAACATTGTCTTTAATCAGTCATTGCCTTTTTCCCCTTCATCTCCTCTCCTCTTTTCTGTTTTCCGCTTTCTTTATTTCTTCTCCCCATCTCTGCTTTCTGCTATCTTTACTCTATATCTTTTTTATTGTTCTCTAATCTGCCCTATCATTTTCTTTTCCCTTCCGTTTCTTCATTTCCCATCTCTTCATTTTTCACCTCTGATTTTTCTTTCTCTTCACCTCTCACTGCCTCCCTTTTGCTTTTCCTCTCATTCTCACATCATTTCCTTCTCTCTCCTCACATGTTATGTTCCCTTCTAGGCCATCCCTTATTTCCTTGCTCTCTTTTCTTTCCTTATTGTTGTCTCATTTCTTTTCTTTAATCAAATTCAAATTCAAAATCTCTTCATCCTGTCCTTTACTTCACGTTCACCTTCCCTTTGTGCTCAGTCCTTCCTTTCTTCTCTTTCTGTTACAGCATCTGAAATGGCTGTGAATTGCGAGGTCTCTGTAATCATGAACTCAGTAGGGGAACGCCTTCATCAATATTTAAATTATGGAAATCAGGTATGAATATCGACCCGGGCTTCGTTTTCCACCGGCGCGCTCTCGGGTTTGTCTCTGTGTGTAATTTATATTCTGCTCAGAACACCGAGGTAATTTTTATTGAATTGTTGTTGTAATCTGAGGACTCTGAGTCAGGATTGAGAATGGGGCTGTTGGCACACAGAGCGAGCTCTCCAGGAGAACAGATGTGTTTGGAATTAACATTTAGGCAATTTTAATATTTAGTTTTTTTAGGATCAAATAAATGCATATTGTGTGTGTTTTTTAATAAACACACATTTTGTCAATAATATTTTTACATTTGTGCATGATTTCGTGAAGGGGTGTGTAATACTTGTGTGAATTTATTCACAAATGCACCATATAAAGAGAGAACAACAGGGTAAGCAAAACATAGAACAAATACTGAAAGTTTGGGGAAATGAGGAGCAACAAGCATTTTTTAATTGTATATTTAGACACTGTCACAGTAAAATATTTTACCTGCAGTTACGTACCAAAAGTTTGGACACACCTTCCTATTCCTAATGTTTTTTTTTTTGTTTTTTTTTTAGTGATTTATTTTCTATATTCTAGAACAATACTAGATTCTTTCAAAACTAACAAAAATACAGTCTGCTGTTCTGGAACAATATTGTCATGTGTCTTTGCAAAACCCCATCAAGCTCCGTGATGAAACCGTCTCTCATGAAGACCTTCCCAGGACAGCGAGACCAAAACTTAGTGAAGTTCATTTAGAGTCACCAGCCTCAGAAATCACCAATTAACAACCAGCACCTCAGATTAGAGCCGTTATGAAGACATTATTGAAGGAGATTTTTGTATATTTTGGACAACTTCAGCGTTGTTAAGAAATAAAAATCAGGAATGACTGATAAAATAATATACAAAACGTTAGTTTTATATGAAGAAATGGCTGCAGGGTATTTACGACTTCTGCACAGTACCGTACATATAAGATATAAGTAATACAAGTGATGACAGAGATAAAGTAAATATATTTGCGTTTAAAGAATGATACATGACTAAAATTAAAGAAAGTACGAAAAAGAAAAGAAAAAACAATTTATAAAATATGTAATTCCTATATATGTATATACTAGTGCTAAATTAGAAGAAGGGAAAGAAGAAGACATAGAGATTTGATTGAGTGCATCTCTATCGCCTATTGTTCTAAAAACGATGTCACGATGCTGTAATTTCCCACTAAGTGCATCAGATTGTTTTAGCCATGATGCTAATCAGTCTATGATGTAGTAGATAACTAACCCCAGAGTGAGGAACGAAGAAATGCTGTAGAAATGTTGCCCTTTAACGCAGACAGAAACAGGAAACAGAGGAGCTCTCTGGCGGTGTCGTCGTCCTCCTGCTGCTGAAACGTCCCAGCTGGGGAGACGACTGCGTCTCGAAGGAAAGAAATCAATAGCAATAATTTTCTAAGGTTTGTGCACCACAGACACACACACACACACACACACACACACACACACACACACACACACACACACACACAGTGTGTCCACACTGCAGTTTTGTGTAGCAATGTGTGTGACCATTTACTCTTACATGTGTGTGTGTGTGTGTGTGTGTGTGTGTGTGTCTTTGTGTAGACTCTACAAATGCACTTCACGTGCTGTAAGATGGTAAAGACGGCGCTTGTTTGCGTTTTAACAGATCCGCCATTTACCCCTGCACAAACACCACGTATCCCATAATCCTCTGGGTGTGTTAACTGATTCCTGTTTAACGCAGAAGGAGGAGTCGCATTGTTGGCTCGGGATTAGTTAATCAATCAGTCCACAGTGTGTGTGTGTGTGTGTGTGTGTGTGTGTGTGTGTGTGTGTGTGTGTGTGTGTAGTTTCTTGGCATGTCTTCAGCACCTCTCCCTCTCTCTCTCTCTCTCTCTCTCTCTCTTTCTTTCTCTACTCATCATCTCTCTCTCTCCAGCTCTGTGTTAATGTCTCTCGCTCATCCTCGTTCTCTCTATTCCTCTTGCACTCACACTGATTAAACCTCCTCGCCTCTCAGCAGCATCGTAACCCAGTAATAACACACACATAAACACCTTGAGGGCCACCCTGTGCGTGTGTGTGCGTGTGTGTGTGTGTGTGTGTGCGTGTGTGTGTGTGTGTGTGTGTGTGTGTGTGTGTGTGTGTGTGTGTGTGTGTGTTATACTCAAATCTCAAACAGTTACACATATCTTAGTATTTATTCACAAGCTATGGTGAGTCATCGTGTTACTGCAGTTTTTAGGAAAATATTGTATTATTAATAAATCTTGATGTTTTCCGTCCTGGTTTTAACACTTGCTGTTTCTTGACGTACAGTTTTGACTGGAGTCTGGAGTTTTAATGAGGATTGATGATGGATGGATTTTTCCACAATTAATCGTCTCTGAGCTTTGTGTCTGCTTGTAACTACATCACATCTTTAATTTTCTTTTTTATCATATTATTATTATTATTATTATTATTATTATTATTATTATTATTATTATTATTATTATTATTATTATCTGAATAAACACTGTACTGGTGTAACTCTGATTATCCTGCAGGCATCATAACCGAATTACTGTGGACTGCATCCAGATGTGGGACGAGGGTCCTGCTGATGTGTTGCCATAGAAACAAGAAGTTTCCTTATCCAGAACAATAAACAGCTCCCAGTCAAATCTCACAGTGTTATTAGTAATTACAGAGTCAGCCAAAAAAAAAAAAAAAATATATATATATATATATATATATATATATATATATATATATATATATATATATATATATATATATATACTGTTCACACTTCGGGGAAAAGACAAGCTTTCATAAATATAAATTATAATATTATGAATATTATATTAATACAATATATGTCATACTACTTTTCTTTTCCTGAAGTGTGAATACATTTTGGGGGGGACTGACTCTGTGTGCAGACATTTCCAGGAACTCGAGCTTGTATGTGTTGCGCTACCACAGCGCTACAACAGGACATGACACGCTCACAGTGTTGTTACAGAATACACACCATCCCTGACTCACCGCGGTTCAACTTTTTTTTTTTATTACATATGCAAGTTTTAATTTGATGTGTCATGGGTGAGGTGTTTCCGACTGTGTCAAGTCAAGAAGCACCTGTATGTGTATGAATCATGAAAGTGTGTGGTCATAGACACAATCTTTGCTTTGTAACTTTTTATCATTCTGTTAATGATAAATATGTGGACGAATCAGGAATGTTCCAGCTCTGTTCGAGCTCTAGCTAGTTTTGCGTTGCCATAGCAATGACTATTACAGTATTACAAATGAATCCGAACACAATGTTGTTTCAGAACACAGACAATCTCTGATTTTGACCTTTTTGACCTCATGATGGTGCGGCAGCGATACGTATTCACTTCGAATTTTACTTTTGATCTTTTTCCTGAGCTATTGATATGCGGTACGTTGTAAGTGTTTAAGGCGGGCCGGGCTAATCTATGACGTTGGCGAGGTTAGATGCACAGTATTACAGTATTATGAACATCTGTGAGTGGAACATCTAGTATATGCACAAATAAAGAATGAGAATTCTATCTATCAATACAGTGTTACCATGGTAACAACTTTTATGGCATTATGTCACGATGTGAGCAGACATGAATGTTATCTCATGCTCTGTTGTTAAAAAAAATGTATCCGTATATGTAAAGTGCAACATGGGATTGGAGATTCTGGCTCGTGTGCATGTGTGTTTCCATAGAAATGACTTTTATTTTAATATTATCAGCTTTTTTTTTCCCTTACTGTATTCGGTTAGCAGATAATTTTTCTAATTTTAAGCATAAATTTCTAGAAAGAAAAAAAATTATTGTCTAATTGAACGGAAGTGTGAAGATTAAAAAATATCAAGAAATTAATTTTATTAATTTTAACAATCATATGTTTGGTTTTCTTGTCGTCTTATGACTAGATTTGGTATATTTCTAGAGTGACAGTAGATGCACGTTCACGGGATTGTTACGGGATGTTATGACTGGAACTGATGTAAGTTTTATGTCATGTACTGTATTAGAAAAGTCAATTGGAATTGGAATTCAAGCTCATGTGCTTGCGCTGCCATAGAAATGATTTTTACACAGTCACGCCAGGTTGTGGACACGTTTTCATTTACAATGTGAATTTATCTTTATCAAGATGAATTTGAGCTTGTGTGAGTGTGTTGCCATATAAACGGCTACTATCCACATCCGGGGAGATAAAATGTAAATGCTCCCTGGTTGTGATCTCATAAACGCCACACTTTGGATGTTCTTGACTCTAGGATGTTAATTTAGATGTAAGTGGCATTAATTTTTTTGACTAATTAATTCTCGTAGAAGTGAAAATGTCACTCGAGTGACTGATGACCAGGTTTGAGCTTGACCCTGCATATGGCGCTGCGGTCACTAGGGTGTTGGTCAGTGTGTGTGTGTGTGTGTGTGTGTGTGTGTGTGTGTGTGTGTGTGTGTGTGTGTGTGTGTGTGTATGGGTGTCCTTGCTCTGGTCAGTGACCTTGACCTTAGAGGTCATCGGACAGCAGGATGACCAGCTGGGCATTTCCATTTTGAGGATACAATCTCCCCCTTCCTCCTCTCTTCCTCTCTGTATTTTTTTTCTCATCCTTTGTTTCTCACACCTACATGCTGCCCTGAACCTCATTCCACCTCTCTCCTGCTCTCGCTTTCTCTCTCTTGCTCTCTCTTTCATTTTTGGCTAAATCAGATCACTTGTGTGTACATAAGATATGTTTATCTTTAAGTGTGTGTGTGTGTGTGTGTGTGTGTGTGTGTGTGTGTGTGTGTGTGTGTGTGTGTGTGTGTGAGAGAGAGAGAGAGAGAGAGAGAGAGAGAGAGAGAGAGAGAGAGAAGGTTGTTGATGCTCTAAATCAGAAATAACATATTAGCAACTGAATGTATCCCAAATCTAGTAATAAGATGACAATAAAACAACTATAAGATTATTCAAAATCAAATTCTTTTTTTTTTATTATATTCAAGCTTCACACTTTTGTTCATTTGGAAGATAATTTTGCTTCTTTCTCAAAATTAATTCTTAAAATTAGCTAAATTATCTGCTAAGCAAAAAGAAAAGATAATAATAGTAAAATAATTTGAGAAATATTTCGCATTACAGAGCATAATTTGGCAAAACAAAAAGCTTAAAAATAATAAAATATCTCTAATAATAATAATAATAATAGCAATAATACATTGCATTTATAAGGGCGGCACAGTGGTGTAGTGGTCAGCACTGTCGCCTTGCACCTCCAGGGTCCAGGTTTGATTCCCGTCTCTGTGTGCATGGAGTTTGCATGTTCTCCCCGTGCTTGGTGGGTTTTCCTCCGGGTTCTCCGGTTTTCTCCCACAGTCCAAAGGCATATAGGTTAGGCTAATTGGCGTTCCCAAATTACCCGTAGGTTGAGTGTGTGTGTGTGTGTGTGTGTGTGTGTGTGTGTGTGTGTGTGTGTGTGTGTGTGTGTGTGTGCCCTGCGATGGATTGGCACCCCGTCCAGGGTGTACCCCACCTTGTGCCCTAAGTCTCCTGGGATAGGCTCCGCCCCCCGTGACCCTGGGTACAGGATTAAGCGTATAGACGATGAGTGAGCGAGTGAATAGGAGAGTGTATTTATAAGCGCCTTTCAAGTACCCAAGGACTCTTTACACAATGTACCTAAAAGATAAGAAACTAAAAACAGCTTTTAATAAAGAATTAAGAACAAAATTATTATAAACTAAAAGATCGCAAGATTAAATAAAGGATGAGCTGATATAAAATAAAATTAAATGGGACGAGTCAATCAGTGATTAATATTTAGAAGTCAAATCACTAATATTTATTTATTTATACAAGTAAGTAAATAAATAAATAAATAAATAAATAAATAAATAAATAAATAAATAAAACATTAAAATTAATAGGCTAATTTAAAACGATGAGTCTTTCCAGCTGCTTTAAGCTCAGAGATGGAGTTCCAGAGCTCATTGTTATAAGATTAAAGTCTGGTACTGAGAGAAGGCCATCGGAAGCAGATCGCAATGAGCTTCAGAAAGGACAAGTTTGTCAGCAGAGCCCTTAAAGCTCACTTCCCCGGCTGCGTGTTGGAGAAAGGTCCTTATCGGCTTGTGCTCGGGTATTTAGCGGCGTGTGGAAAGAGGAGGAGGAGTCGGAGAACAGAGGAAGATGAAGCACCGCTGGGAGAACGCTCTCTCCCGGCTGTAAAATGGATGTTTCACTTTCTGCTGTAGCCATTTCCCTGGCTGAAATATGATGATAGATAATCAGCGGTGGTTTTTAAGCGAGAGATTTATGAGCCGTGTAGCTCTTTTCGGTGCTTGGACAACATTGCAGTGATGAGGCACGACTTTAGCAGATAAACGGTGCGACACAAAATCAACTCGAGTGTTCTGAGGCAGACGTTCTGCTTAGTGCGTCTGAATAATGCGGTGTGTTATGTTAAAATGCTAGAAAAACCTGTTTTCACTTGATTGCTTTGTACTATGCCTGAGCTCCATCCCCACCCTGTACACCATACATTAGAAATGTTGTTCCGTACCCGACTACACCTGCATGTCTATACACTCTTATACAGTCAGTTTGTATCTAGTTCATTTGAGATCCGCAAATAAACACACCGACCTCCACACAGGACCTACTATTAGTAATGTTTTCGAGACAACGTCAAGTACGACTCTCTTGCCTGCCCTTCAGTGGGCACAAGCGGCGTTGATGATGTCACATTTTAAACAGCAATCGACTTTTATATTTGGCGACGATTAGCTTTTACACCTTATTTGAAGTGTGCCCATTGTACTCTGCTCAAGAGTACCTTTTCAAGTAGACCTAATACAGGTCACTGTAGTCACACTACTCTACTGGCCTGGACTTTGGGGTTTAGGGCTAATTTCATACTAAGGACTCGGCCACAGATCTGAGTACACTTAACCCCAAAGTCTGGTATGTTTGCCTAATGTGAAAGTGCCCAGGCAGGGATCAGGTTACCTTCCTTGTGTCTTCTTCTTCTTTAAGAAAAAGTACTCTTGAGCATGGTGCGGATTACTCAGGCATGGCTCAAATCAAATATACGGTTGTTTTAACACTAGGCATGATTGATTTGTACTGTGCCTGGGTAATGTTGCCCAGCGATCCCCCCCCCCCTCCTTCTCCCCCCTTCCCCAACTGGCCAGCTTTCAGGTTATTAATATCGTTCTGCACTGTACACTTGCGTTGTTTACACTTTCTGATACAGCAGGTGGCAGTATGCACCTAGTAGGTTTTTGAGCCATTAATAAAGAGAAGAAGTGTACATGAAAGTGAACCTTCACAGTGTACCTAATATTATTGATATTTCAGAAAGTACACCATATTTCCAAAATAGTGTCTTCAACAGCATATGAACTTCAGTAACATCCCATTTTTTAAACCATACTGTTCCATGTTGGAACTGGAAGCAGCCATCCCCAAACTTTTCCCACAACGTTGGGAGCATGAAATTGTCTTGGTATGCTGAAGCATTAAGAGGTACTTTCACTGGACTAAGGGAAAAACTCCTGAAAAACAACCCAGTTCCAACATGACTGTTCACAAGTCCATAAAGACATGGATGAGTGAGGAGAGGTTGGTGTGGAAGAACTTGACTGGCCTGCTCAGAGTCCTGACCTCAACCTGATAGAACACCTTTGGAATGAATTAGAGCGAAGACTGTGAGCCAGGCCTCCTCGTCCAACATCTGACCTCACAAATGTGCTTCTGGAAGAATGGTCAAAAATTCCAATAAACACACTCCTAAACCTTGTCGAAAGCCTTCCCAGAAGAGGTGAAGCTGCTATAGCTGCAAAGGGCCAACTTCGTATTAAACCCTATGGATTATTCAAAGTCATATACATGTTAAAGGGAAGGTGAGTGAATACTTTTGAGAATATAATGTCAAGAGTGACCCTTTGAGTAACTTCACACTGACATCCCAGAGGAACCAGATGGAGCTGCTGACGTCGCTTTCTAAACAGAGGTCAACTTCCATGTTCAGGTAGTACTGCACGGTGGCTTGGAATCGTTTATGATCCGAGTCATGCCTGCGTACACTGTATCCAGACTCAAAAGCACCTTTTCAAGTGAACTCAAGCATGGAAAGCTGATGCAAGGAAACAATACGGAATGTTCACATTGAGCAAATATACTGAACTTTGGGAGGTGTGGAACCTGAGGGCGGTAAGAAGCCATCGTGCCTACTGTGAAATCATATCAAGTACACTCTGTTCTGTGCCTCATTAGTTGCTAGTGTTACACCAGTTGTTAACAAATGGTGCATGAAGCGTTTGTTTATTTTGCTTATGATGTCTTCATTGGAGAGTGGATCATTCTTGCTTTCTATCCCATTTACAGCCTGGTTACAGGTTCCACTGCAAGGACTTCACAGATCCAGCATCCTGGGTTCAACTCTGAGATGATCATGGATGGCAGGTCATCACTTGACTGTAAGCCTGAGCTGCTCCACTTGGATGTCCCCTGAGATGCATTCCAACAACACAATCTTCTGATCTACCCTGGAGAACTCATACAACAGTACATCTTTCATGAATTCTTTCCACCTGATCTTTATTTTTCTACCCATCCCGAGGCATCTGGAGATTTTTCCAGCTTCAGTAGACAGAGGCCAATCCTGTGAGGATCCTGAGGAATCCAGAGAAGGACCAGCTCCAGCTGGATTCTGCTTCATGATGGTTTGGAGCTACATATGCTGCCCCTGAGCTCCCAGTGATCCAGACCCCATCTGCCTTCTGCACCTGCTGACTCGTCCCTGTGCTGAATTGGACTTCATGGACTTGTAAATTTTCTTTTCATTTTGTGAAGCTGCTTTGAGACAATGACCATTGTTAAAAGAGCTATAGAAATAAAATTGGATTGAATTGAATACACACCCCCTCATGCATCCTACTTGTCATGATACAAGTAAGACCTGAATCAAGATTTTTCTCTGTGGTGGAATCTACTTCATCTTCTGTCCTACTATCTCCAAACCAAGGGAGGTAAAATCCTTTTCGGGTCATGAGACAAACATTGGTCATACAGTGGAGAAATTCACCCCTGATAGGATACCATTCCATCACTCATTAACACCTGGCAAAGCTCATTTATCTGCTTATATGTTTTTGGACAGTAGGAGGAGAGCCAAGAATCTGTAGGAACTTGTAGGAACATCATGTGGACACCAGGAGATCACTTGAAAACGTTGAGTGTTTCATTGCTCCATTTCTCCAGAATGCACAGTTACAAAATCACACGACAGAAAATGATGTGTTTAAGCAGAATCCCAGTAGAGTTCTATGTCCTGAACATTACATAGTCTAGGACTAATCCCCAAATCGGTGCTATAATACTAATCACAATGAACACATGAACGAGTGTGGGGTTCGTTTTTATCTCTCAATCTCACTCTGCAACTTTCAACTCCACTGAAGCTGTTTTTAAAGACTCCGTGGTCTCTGTTTGTCCCAATTGTGACAGTGTGGCGCCACGATGAAGTATATACACACACACACTCACACACACACGCACACACACACACACACACACACACACACACACACTGCAAGCCTGCAATGCTGCACTGGCTTATTGATTAGCTTCATGACGCCTGCAGGAGAAAAAAACACCCCGTCGTTTGAGCACAAAGACTTCGCTCTGTGTGTGTGTATGTGTGTGTCCAAAGAAACTGCAGCTTTTAAAGCAACAAAGCAGGACGAATAATTGTAAGAACGAAGCATATAAAGGGCACGCTTTAGCGGATCTGTATTCGTACCGATTTCAAGACGTGTGCTGTAATTTTCAGATCACTTTCCTACAAAAAAGATGTGAGGGAAAGGAAAGACATGGTGCACACTACAGACCCCAGACTACACACTGCACCTGAGCCAAATCAATACCTCAGTGTTGGACAGCTCGTCTCGGCTGGTAGGCAACGGGTCTGACCCTGGTCATGGCTGAGTCCTAAATCCCAACACGCCCTGTGCCCTTTTCAAAGTGCACTACACTGGATAATAAATAAGGGTTTCTATGCTGCATGTAGTGCGCTACGTGTCATTCTGCATCAACTAGAATCCCAAATGTATAGCATTTCCCCGTGCTAGTGCACTAGACGCCATTTCAAAGTGCACTGTGCTTTCTTTCAGGAGAACCTCAGACACACTTTTGTGTTCCCTATGCTGGTGCACTAGATGCTCTATGCAGTGCGCTGTGCATCCACAGGAATCACAGATGCCTTCCTGATCCATGTGTTAGCTCTCTAAGTACTGCATCTAGTACACTGTGTCCAACAGAATCCAAAAATCTCTTCATTTTTTCCCCGTGGTAGTGCAATACTGTACATTTGGATCTAAAACAATTCCTACTACACACCTACTACATCCTTTGTAATTCATTACATTAGGTTATAAAACAGTGTCCACTACACGCTAGACCCTTTGTTGTGCTCTACATTAGGGTTTGTTGTACCTCAGCATACAAACACCCCGCCTTGTGAATTTTTGCCTTCAGAACTAAAATATTACAGCCGAGCCGGTTGCACGTACAGTACAGAGCAAAAGTTTGTACACCCCTTCTCATTCAGCGAGTTTTCTTTCTTGTGTTCTTTCTTGTGTTCTTTAGCCCAAACGCGTCTCTTCTGCTTGTTGCCTGTCCTTAGCAGTGGTTTCCTAGCAGATCTTCTACCATGAAGGCCTGATTCACACAGTCTCCTCTTAACAGTTGTTCTAGAGACGTGTCTGCTGCTAGAACTCTGTGTGCCATTGACCTGCTCTCTGATCTGAGCTGCTGTTAACCTGCGATTTCTGAGGCTGGTGACTCGGATGAACTTATCCTCCGCAGCAGAGGCGACTCTCGGTCTTCCTTTCCTGGGCCGGTCCGCATGTGAGCCAGTTTCTTTGTAGCGCTTGATGGTTTTTGTGACTACACTTGGGGACACTTTCAAAGTTTTCCCAATTTTTCCGACTGACTGACCTTCATTTCTTAAAGTAATGATGCCACT